>JAZAYU010001149.1:0-21990 GCA_038501625.1 Corbicula japonica | reverse complement strand
TTGTTTAAAATTCTAAGAAAACATATTCGTTTGCTGTTTATCATAGACTAGTTAATTAATGTTTGCCACATTTGTCCATCCAATCAGAATTTCAAATATTCTGCACATCTTAACTGACCGTAAGTTCTAAACTGACACTAAGTTCTTTTGTGTTAATTCAGTATAATTTTACAGTTTAAGGTGAGTCGTTCCTATCATAAAGAGCACACTATGAACTTTTTACTTTGCAAAGACTATGTACCCTCGCAGCTATTTAATATCTAAATGAGTTAAAGGCATTATTGCCACAAGTTCCTTTACCTTGCTTCAACTCTCTTTGGGTTTGAGAAAAAAACCTCCGGCGTTAGGGAGTCATGTTGTTCACCTTACACGGAGCAGCGGACAATCCACAGTTGAAATGAATTAAGTATGATGTGCGTTAAGCATTTAACTAGAGTCGTATTGAATTCAAGTTAGGCAAAACACAGGACGGAGCTCTCTTAATTTAGTGAGTTAAAAACTTTTTTTATTTTACATTGATTGTGAAAAAAAAAGCAACATATGCATATCAGGAATCGCCACACTCAAAAACACAGCCTCCCCACGCAGCGAAAAAGAAGAGAGGAAGATAGAGAGAGCGCATGTTTTATATATGTATGTCAATTCAAATAGGACGCCACAAACAATTAATAAACAAGAGAACCTTTGGGGATACCGCCTTGGAACGGTCAGTGGCAAAACAAATTGCCACTGGGGGTTTAAACCAGGTTCTAGGGTGCACCAACCTCACACTTGCCCCAACAGGTTCTCGTATCACAAAACAAGTACAAATTGTCTTGGTGAAATAACTCCAACCCACCCATCAGCTCAACAATGTTGCATGCAAAAGCATACAAACATATAAACATAAGAATTTAATAGCATTGCAAAGCCAAAGGGCGGGTACTCAATGATCTTTCCGAGACCAGAGCACCTGGAGTAAAATCAGCAAGAACACGATGACAGGGATAAAAGAAACAAATCGAGCTTCTAGGTTCTTTTAAGAAAAGATTTCCCCATAAACTTTCATAAACTCTTACACCCCTGCCACCGTCGTGCAACCAAAGAGGTAAGCATAATGATCAACTGTAGATGGGTTAATCACCAGGCCTGCAGAGCGCTATAAAATATCATGTTGGTAACCTTTCTTTTTAAATTTACAGATGGTTTTTACGAATAACCGGGAGAAATTAACATCGCCTTTTATCTTCTTAAGTTTATAAATTAAATCTCCATAAAAAACTGGCTGTGAAATTCCTTGTTGCAATAGTGATTTTAAACTGCAGCTGTATTTATGAATTAGATCTGGATATCGGCGATAAAACTTGCAAAAGGGTTTCCTTAATTTGTGATACCGATAACCTTGTTTTAAAAGTTTTTCTGTAATGCAAAGATTACGTTCATTGAAATCATTCACATCGTTGCAAGCTCTTGAAAAGCGAACAAGCTGTGAGATATAAACCCCGTAAGAAGTTGCACGAGGAACATCGCCGTCTAGAAACGGAAAATTTACTATATTAAAATTAAAATCATCTCTTTTATCATAAATTTTAGTAGTGACGTAACTATTTTCGATGGATAGATTTAAATCAAGGAAGTTTGCTTGCTTTTCTGAAGTGTTCGCTTTGTTAAGCTGTAGTTCTTCAGGATAAATCTTATTAACCAGTGATGGAAAATGGTTATTATCTATATTTAATAAATCATCAAGGTACCTCGAGGTGTTGTTAAAAGCTGTAATAATATCATCTTGATGTTCGGTAGAAAGAGATAACATGAAATCTCTTTCTTAACAGTATAAAAACAGATCAGCAACAAGGGGTGCACAATTAGTACCCATTGGAATGCCTATTACTTGTTTATAAATAGAGGTACCAAATCTCAAATAAATATTATCCAATAAAAATGTGAGCGCCTGGATAAGGTCTTGACAGGTCCATAAAGTATAATTATCATAAGAACCATCTGTAAAGAATGCCCTATGTTCATTACAAGCAATAAATGTTTTATTTTCTCTAGCAAAAGTTTTTTCAATGAGACTGTTTAGCTTGTCTCTTATTAAATTATGAGGGAGAGAAGTATACAAGGTAGAAAAACCATATGTAGACAAATAGAACGCCTGAAAATTATTTGATTTAAGTTTCTTCAAAACGTCATTTGAATTTTTTATAGACCAAAATAAATTTTTGCCAGTAGTTTCAAAAACTTTTTCGCAATACCTAATTACATGTTCTTTTATAGCTGTAAGGCAAGATGTTAAGAGCACGGATAACTTTGTTGTAGTACAAGAACTAGAGTTAGCGATAAATCTTGCTTTGTACGGTGTTTTGTGCATTTTAGGCAACCAATACATAGTAGGTACTTTGTCTTGTTTAGGCTCAACACTGATTCTAAATTTTGTAATTTGTAGAGTATGTGCAGTAACAATATCACTCTCAGATGAAGAAGTCAGTGTATAAGCATTAGTGCTATTAAGCTCTTCAGTTTGAACATTTATATAGTGTATACGTCACACTATAATAACATTATTTGAAGCCTTATCAGCAGGTGTTAAAACAAATTTGTTGTGAAAATCTTGAATACCTTTTTTTCAAATGACGAAAGTTAAAACGAGGTCGAGGTGGTAGTAAAGCTATGTTTCTTTTATAGAAGGATATACGAGTGTCAATTATTTTGAATATTTGTTTTTTTCCAGTTTGAAAGAGCATTAGGCTCAGCATGTTCTCGTTTACACCATTTATTGCAAAAAGAGTTTAAAGACTCTGCAATTTCCGCACGACAGGTATTAAAGTCGATGTCCGATGGAATTCTGTATTTTGGACCTTTTGAAATTAAATTGCGGATTCTAAAATCTTTGATAACATTTAGATCCCCTGTAACGATATGACCGGCAGGTTGATAGCAAAATTTTGAATTAGAACAGTCTCAAGATAATGGTGTGTTTTCAACAATCTGTAAATCCGAGGTAATTTTGTTGTAATTAAAAATTGTGTTTCTAATAGGCTTGTTATATTTATAACAAACGATGGGTGTTTCAGTATTCTTGAAATAATTAGGTATAGCCGATTCAACAGTTTTATCTTTAAATATACTTGGAAGGTCAATAAAATCTATGCCTTTATTTAAAAATGAAATTTTAAGGAAATGTCTTTGGTGATCAGATTCCAAGTCAATATGTGGTCTTAGAACATGCCGAGTGTAACACTGAGTAAGGCTTGCAACCTCATAAAGTGGATGAGTTCTAATAACAATATCATCGGCTTCCTTATCCACTTTTTGTAAACTTGAAATAGAAAGAGAAGCTAAACGCGACAGCATAGCATGTCTTCCAGAATGTTTTTAAATATTTTGAAGGTCATGAATAGAACAATGAACACGTGATTTTCTTTTGATGTTACCATTAGTCCTTATCCCAAGTGACCTAGATTTTCGTTTTCGTATTTGAAGCAATCCAAAAATGTCAAAATCAGGGTTTTTTTGAAATGTTGCCTTCTTGATAAATATTATCATTTAAACCAAGTGGATAAGGAGTTTGTAGTTTTTTTATCCAATTATCTTCTGAAACAAGTCTTGCTCTAATTTTAAATGCTCTTGAAGCACTGTTATCAAATATAATTTTTTCCACAGGTTGAATACTAACGTGTTTTAAAGTGTGGCCTGATTGTTTAAAATGTTTATATAAATATGTATTGAATTTATTATTGTTTCGTATTTTAGAACAGTGCTGACTAAAACGTGTTTTTAAAGGGCGTCCCGTCTGTCCTACATATTGAATGCCACAATTTAAAGCGTTTCAAGTTAAAACATAAATTATATTATCTGTTTGTCAATCAATATCTGAATTAATATTTACTGAAAAAGTTCTTCCATTAACAGTTGATTTTATAGTCGAGCTACATTTTAAAAAACTACAGCACCTACACCTCTTTAAATGACACTTGTATATAAAAGGATACGATCTGCGTCTTCCGTCGTTTAGTTTTATAGGCGTGGAAATGTTATATTTTTTAAGAATATGAGATTTGATAGGTGACAATTTTATTTTTAAATTATTTTTAAATAAATGGGTACATTGTGCACTTTGCAAACCGGTCACATTGACGGAATTTATTGGAGATAAACAAATTGACGGTTGCGTGTATTTATTCCAACATATATTAATGACTGCTTCCTGGATTATATTCCTGGTTCTGTGTATATTTATTTGATTCCTTCTTACGATTCTAACTACAGAGGTCATTTCGTCTAATGTTTAGACCTTGTTGTACATTCTGGCAAGTTATAAGAAAATGAACACTAATTTTTCATTACTACAATGGCAGAATTGGAAGTCAAGAGAAAAATTATTTATCATTATTGTTGACAGATATAAAAATATCTGATAAGTGATTTCTTAATCATAGGTTCCTTGGGTTTAGAGTTTATGTGTAAAACACAATTACAGAAACAACTATTTGTATAAAACATTAAGCATATGACACATCTGTAATCTTCTTTGTATTATAGGGTCCGCTCAGGTTGTCATAGGTGCTTTTAACAGATAATACAAGAAGCACTTTAATTTGATGTGGTGCATCAAGTCGGTGCAAATGTTAATCATGTGCATAGGTAAGTTAAAAGAAAATAAACATTATAATTATGCATTTATGCAGTCGCATCGATAAGATGGGAAAGATTTAATAAGAAATTGGGTCCTTAAGGATCACTCTTTCATTGATTAACTGTCCTGTTTGCAAAGTAAGTTAAATAAGGTAAATAATGTCTTGCTTAATAAAATTAGTAAACTACATACTAAGTCGTGTTATGAAGTGCCCTTCATGCTTGGTGATTTACCAGTGATAAATGTGCTCGCTCGCTCTCTGTATCTCTCTGTCTCTCTCTCTCTCTCTCTCTCTCTCTCTCTCTCTCTCTCTCTGTCTCTCTCTCTCTGTCTCTCTCTGTCTCTGTCTCTCTGTCTCTCTCTCTCTCTCTCTGTGTGTGTCTCTCTGTCTCTCTCTCTGTCTCTCTCTCTCTCTCTGTCTGTCTCTCTCTCTCTGTGTGTGTCTCTCTGTCTCTCTGTCTCTCTCTCTCTCTCTCTCTCTCTCTGTCTCTCTCTCTCTCTCTCTGTGTCTCTCTGTCTCTCTCTGTCTCTCTCTCTCTCTCTCATTCTCTGTGTCTCTCTGTCTCTGTCACTCTCTCTCTCTCTCTATTTTTCGCTGCGTGGGGAGGCTGTGTTTTGTGAGTGTGGCGATTCCTGATATTCATATATATTTCTTCCTACTTGCTAACTTCCTGATTTTCAATTTTTTGCCTTTGGCGTCTCTGTGATAAGCAGGATTTATATATCTTTTGACGGACGGTGTCGAAATTCTTTTCTATTCAATTCCGTCTATTGTTTTCTGTTCTTTTTTGTCTAGAGACTATAAGCCACTGATCATGGAATGGTGTTGACATGAAAATATTTCATTGAAGGATCCATGTTCCCCGCCATAATAATGCTTACCATCGTTAGGGATGGATTAAAACTGTACTTTTGGTCGTATAAATATTGAGTAGGCGACGTGGGCAGTAATATGCAGTTTCCATAGCTGCCCATGAACAGGCTCAATCAAACCAAACCTGTAATATTTTCATATTTGTTGTGTTCGATGGCTTTCAAAGTTCCATTTTCATCTATTGTATTATTAAGAAGCGGAATTTACACCCCTTGAATGCTGGGGAATGAACTCAAGAAGATGTTCTGTAAAAGTTCCACAGCTTTATTTGTATACAAATTTCATACACATAACACATGTAAGTCAAATACACTGGAAGTCCAAGTGATTGAAGTTAAACAGATCTTATACAATAGTTTGGTAGTTCCAAATTTGTTAAGATAATTAATAATGTCAGTTGGCAATATCCACACTGTAAATTAAATGTCAAGTTGAAAAATCCAATTCTTGTTAAAGTAAAGTCTGCTGGAAGGTCCAGTAGATGCTTATTGTTTAGAAGGTAAATCCATTCTGCTGGACACTTTGAAATTAAGTTCTAACAACAACTTTGATAAGGCGGGGCTTAATGCCCATGTGATCTAATTTGCATAAAGAATCCTGCATTAATTTCTGCCTAATACATGATTTGCAGTGACAGGTAATCAATATGTAAGATAAACCATTTTAGCACCTTAATGATAATAATCTTTAACAAAGTTATATAATATTAATTGCTATGGAAACACAGTATGGTTTCAGATAGACATAACAATTAGTTGTCAAAAAGTTTTGACGTCTACAACTTAAAAGTCCAGTCTTCTAAATCACAAAGAGACAAAGATATTTCTAGCTTGGCTTATGAAAAGATATACAGATAATACAATTAAGGTGTCTAGTGCTTGTGGCATTTACAGTTATAAATTGGATATTCTATATTGTTCTTTTTAACGTCTAACTTAACGTCTAACGTCTGACTTGGGGCGGCAGGTTAAAATTTCGTAGTTTTCCATACACTCATATGACCTATATGATATGAAAACCACGAAATTTTAACCTGCCGCCCCCCCCCCCCCAAAAAAAAAGAAATAAATAAATGAATTTACAGACAAAGACCATGTCTGCACAGGCTTTTAAAATACACCACCGACCTCAGCGCTAAATAAGTTTATGATAAACACTATCTGTGAATCAGTTACACTCTTAAAGGAATAATATAGAATGTCCTGTCAATCGTTACTTGCACATGAATGGTTTTTTATATTTTCTCTGTTTAGCCTCTGAGAATGGTCACTTCTTGACTGTTGTTTTCCAGATATTGGCTTATTGTCGCATTACATAATTAATTCAACATAAGGAATTCATCGTTTGCTGTTTGAGGTAGGGTGTTGAGTTTGAGAGCGTCTTCGACGATGACCTCCAACAAATGCTCCAGACAGTTGTATGTGACAGAATACGAAATCATCGCACTTGCGATGCTGCCAAATCCTGGAATAATTAATTTCAGAGCATTCGATGAGAACTGACTCGCGGCCATTTGTGAACCAAGTTTTGCAAAATAATTTACCAATCCTTTGGCGGTAAATTCAATAGCTCTGGATTTAAGATCTAAAGACGTTTGCAGTTCGTCGAATGACTTGCCGAACTTGTTCGCAAATTTTTGCAAAGAATTATCATCAAGTCCAAACTGAACACGATAAAATTCTGACTCAGCAAGCATAAGAAGTATGTCCACCGCTACATCCATTCCAGGAATTGGTATTACTCCAGCTATTCCTGACGCTAGTGCAACATTATGCACTCGTTCTAAAAGAAATTCCTTTTTACTTCTGATTAATGTTTCCGAAAGAACATTCAAAGAATAAATCATTGCTTCTTTCTTTAGTTCCGGTGCATCGGCCAGAAGACGAGCAGATAACAAACTAAAGTCATATTTTTGCGTATCGTAATTGTCAATCAGAAAAAGTCGAACATTCTTTCCTGTGATTCCGTGTTTTTCTAAATTCAAACGGCAGTTTTCCCGTATACTATTTATCACATTTTCTGGTTTATGGGTTTTTGGATGGCTCTTCTTGTCATTTTCCATGTCTTGTCCAACTTTAGTGCGAATGAAATAAAATGCTTTATTTCTTTTGAGCAAAGAGGTCGCAAGCCATAAGTCGTTTTCAGTGAATCTCTCTGAAGAAATAATGATAAAGTAGTCATACTGGCTAGCCTGTATTGCCTCCAGGTAGTTTTCTCTTAAAAATGAAGGTGTTCCAACGCCAGGAAGGTCCCATAACACAAGTCTCTCATTTTCAGGGTGGGGATAACTTGTTCTGATTTTAGTAGTTTCAATTACACCAACTTTAGCCGCACCTTCATCTTCCGCGGTTAAACCTCGTAGAGCATTAATAAAACTGGATTTTCCTACTCCGGAATTGCCTGTCACTGCAATATTTATATCAATATTTTTCCATTCATTTAAGTGATCGAATACAAGCGTCTTTAGGGCAGCTGCTCCCCCTCTTTCAAATGCTTCTCTCATTTCGTCTATGTAACCCTTGGGCATGTTTTCATAATTCAATCCTGAAAACAGAAAAAACAACACGGTTGTGTAAAAAGTATAAGATATCATCTAGTATGACATATTCTTTGAGTTGTATCTGGTATGCATGTTTTGTACCCTTCAAAAAAATTGAAGCAAGTAACAAAGTTACAACCTCTGCCTCCAAAAATATAAAAGCTATATGCATATATTGTTCTCAGGTTGATTGTGAAATCTTTGATTTATTAGCCTTGTCTACTTAATACTCTTCAAGGTCCAAACGTGAAAATAAACTGATTTATCAATCTGGGTATTGTATATTGTCTTATCATATATATTATGTGATTAGAAACCATATGGCACTTTGCTCATCATCTCATAAAGGGAGAGTGTACGGCGTTGACTATGTGCTATTGTCAATTATCTGTCCTTCTTATCAGTCGTCATATTATCGGAGATTAACTAAGTCTAGGGTCAATAAAATATGTCATTTGCGCCGGAGGGGAAACCAATAAAATAGCACAAAATTGTTTCATCATTAAGCATTCAGTTCGTTTCATAAAAGTTGTATCTTAGATATTGAAACTGGACGGTACATGGGTGTGTACACGGGAGTTACAAGGGAAAACAGAATCTGTAAATGCTGTAATTATAAGATGATAGAAAACGAATACAACTTTTTGTTAATATGCCCCTATTACTCGAATATTTTAAACGATTATATATGAAGAAATTTTTAGCCAACAATTGATAAATTTAATAGAATAATGAAATCAGAAAGTAAAGGCAATATTTTCAAAATTACAAAATTTATCAAAAATGTTAAAGTTTAACATTTGAGAAAAAATAAGCACGCAGGTAACACGAAGAAATAAATAAGCAATAAATAATCTTGATAATGTATATATCTCTGAGAGTTTTATACATAACAACAAAACTAGTATTAAATACTTTATAATTAAGATAACTTAGTGTATAATATCAGTTTTCCTATATCGCAAAACTTACACACAGGCTTAAGGTAGATCATATTAATATACGTTCAACAATTTCTTCGTTTTTATCAGTTCTGTGTAACTTAGTGCCGAGTTATTTAACTTGGATTGGGGCACATAGACGTCCGATTATTTTATTTATTTTAAAATCCTAAGCCCCGCGCTATATAACTTCTGCCTGGTCCATTTCATCCTTATTATTGCACTTATGAATAAATTTATTTTGTTGGAAAGCAATTTTTATATGTGTACAAATGGTGAAACGGGTTGTAAACTTATAACATTAAAGAATTCACAAATTCAGTCCTAATAAAAAGCGGCAGAATGTGTAGCCTTTTCCAAAGACCTATATAGATAAATATAGAGATGTAATATACTTAAAGAAATTAGAAACGCAACTTCTTTAAACAAGAAATACATTGTTTAAAGAAGTTGCGTTTCTAATTTCTTCAAGTACAAATAATAAAGTAAAAGAAATTAAAAACGCAACTTCTCTAATCATATATTTTGTATGTACACAAGATGCGTACCTAATTTCTTTAAATATATTATTTGAATCGATGCATTTGCTAGGGTCATTGTAGAAACCATTTACCTTGTTTAAACACGGTACAGGAAATAAGCCATAAAACATATTCATTATTGATCTATCATAACTTTGTTTTTACAACGCGTCATTTATTGGGAGGGGATACAATCAAATTAATGATGCATTTTTTTCGATCAGTTAATAAAATCCCGAATTCGTTCTATTACTGTTGCGCTCTTGTTTGTCAAAATAATTAAAGAATAACAGTTCATTGAATTATTATGTTTTACTGAAAAAAATCTTACAATGTAATCTCGATAATTAATTGTAAATAGAAAGCATTTAACTTTTACAAATAATTAAGTAACATTTGCTTTAGTTATCTTAATATATATGTGGTTTTTGTTTTAGATAGGCTTGTATATAGATAAGACATTTTAATGACGATTTTAATTTCTTTATGCATTTTCATATGATTGACATTTTTGTGACTCAATGCAAAGACCTATAACGATAGATGTAATATATAGATCTTTGCTCAATGTGACATATTGTTAATACACAAAATGTCACATTTCTTACCTGTTGATTTACCTTGGTTTCATTGTAATTTGTTACAATAATCACCTTTTTAGACTTTCGTTTTGGTTTATTATATCAATCTGAGTTTATTTTACAACTATATCGAAAAGACGTATACTTATTTCTAAATGCTATGAATAATTTAGTACTTATTTGTTTCCGCCTATGAAATTTGTAAAATATTGACGGATTCGCCAAATTTTAGCGTTTCTACTTAATTCAAAGTAATCACACAATTTCAAAACAATACTCCAACTTCTTCAAATTAAACTAGCAAGGCTCTTTATTGTTTTCTCTACTTGACTGCCGAATTGAACAATCTGCCGTCAATGATCGTAAAATTTCAGGAATGTTCGCAAATTTACGGAGACTTAAATTTTCACTTAAAGTATTCGATAGTCGTGTTAGAAAAAGCTAAAAAGGACCAACATGTTTTAAATTTAATTTAATAAAAATTAGTTTAAACAATAGCTTAATATTTTTTGCTAAATATGTAACCTGGGTTTTTTAAAATTTATAATTTGGATAAAAGATATTAACAATAGAATACGTAAGGATAAGCGAAAAAATCCAACTTTCCCTATAGTTTCCATGTAAATAAAAGGGAAAATAGGGTGGCTATATTCAAAGTCAAAAAGGACCAAAATATCGTTAAGATAAATTAAAATTAAAACAACCATCTTAATCGGCAGAAATTTATCTTTAATATGTACTATGGGTTTTTTTCGACTGTTTAAGAAATAAAAATGTAGTAAAGAAAAAAACTGAATTGGTCCTTCATAATCTATTGAGAAATTCGTTATCGATTTTTGCTAACCGATGATGAGCAAAGTTGGATATGCTCGAATTTCACACGAGCTTTAATAACATACTTTCCCGTAACGTCTCCCATACATGAAAATCTATTGACCATTTCGAAATTAGTGTCTAAACTACGGAAGTCGGTATTTCCGTACAATCGGTCAGGGGGGGTACGCGTATGTATGACGACATTGCAGCTATGCGTAAAATTAATCATATTTTAATTTTGTTATTGAAATCAACAATCTTTTTACTAGACAGTTACTGAATATGTTAAAATATACTAAATGACACGAAAAATAATTTCGTTTTATGTAACTTTATCAGTTCTCTCAGTTAAAAATTGGGATAGCGATGTTAGCTTCGTCCGTGAATGTTGATAAAGAATGAGAAAATTTTACATTTAAGTACCTACAATAGATAATTTTTATGGCAAGTTACAATTTATAGTTAAACCAAATAAATTTGTAAATGTTTTCGCCAATTTCGACATTTAACCGTTGTAAAACATGTTTTTCTCAATACGCTCTATATATCGCCATTATCGGCAACCCCCCTGACCAAAGTACGATCGGTACCGGAAAACGGGCTAAAATGGTAATTTCGAAATCGAGAATTGTTGGACACGTTCAACAGTTTGTTCATTTTACTTCGGTTAAAAAAATATATCCGTTCGTCCCACGACTAGCTTTTTGTTAATTCGTATTGTTATTTCTAACATTCGAACGTGTGTAGATAAATATTGTAAGCAAAGGACAAAAATGTTCACGATTCACGGTTGAGTAATAATAAGGAATGAAAAAATAAAACTTCTCAAAATAGTCGTTTGCTTAAGCAGGTACGTAAATCTTCTTTATTTTAAGTTATCTTTTGAAATTTAAACAGACGATATATTTTCATCTGTACGAGATGCGTGATCTCACTTTAAGATTTCGTATGCATAATCGCAATAAAATATACTGAAAGGATAAATAAACGCAGGGTAACATTTGTTCCGATATATTAAGAACGCGTTCTCCAAATAAAGTGAAACTTTGTGTATTGAGTTATTAGGTCATGATACACCTTAACATGTGTCGAAAGTGAATAAAACTTGTCTCCACTGCCTCAGTGTAAACCGTCGTGGAGCATGAGCTTTCGAACCTGCCTATCCAATTGTTACCCTGCGTTTCTTTATCCTTTCAGTATATATTGAATTTCCTCAGATAGGTACCTGAAAGCATTTTAAATGGGATAAAAATGTACATTGTATATAAATATCACACATTACCCTTTGATGCCCGCCACCCCCTACTTAAGAAAGTAAACCAAGTGTTGAATACCTGAAACAGATGTAGAAAGTAACAGTATCCACACAAGAACCATTCCAATGCTGCATCCGACGACAAATTTAAAAACAAGAATCGGATCTCTTTATTTGTATATGTGTATATCTTTTAGTTTTAATTTAAATCAGACTGGTGTTACGTTTTGATTTTTCATTATTAAAGAAATCGACGTATTTCCGGTTAAGTTTCCAACTAACTACTTTCGGTTTCAAAATAAGCGTGTTTTACTTTCGATTTCAAGCCCGATAATAAAAGGTAGAAGATAATAAAAGGCGTCTGATGTTAGTTTAACATGTATGTATTATATTGTTTTCTTTTGAAATCTCTATTCAGATTTATTTGAATTCTGCTATTATATTTTAATGTGGCATTCTTCGTATGTTTATGCATGCAATATATTGCATGCTTACGTCTTAAGTTAGACTGTACTTTGAATGGATTTTACCCCGAAATTTGACAGTGTGGGGAGACGTGCTTTCTTGAATTGGTCTTACCCTGAAATGTGTTCGGCATAGTGGCGATAGATGAAAAGGGAACGTTGAAAGCCACCTAAACCGACAAAAATGAAAATAATGTAGGCTCGGGTTTATTGAGCATCAATAACACGGGAAATATTTATTGTGAAATTGTTTCCATAAGCATCAGTCTTTCATTAATTAACTGTCCCGTTTGCAAAAAATAAATTGTCATAATATGACTTGCTTAATAAAATAACTAAAATACACACTACTTCTAAAAGTCGTGTTATGAAGGATCACTTTGCTAACCATTTTGGTTTCAGAATGGTGGCTGGGAGTGAAGAGCTTATAAAAGTGGAAATCGAACATTTGTATCAGTGTGTTCAAGTTCCTCCCGATATTTAACGCCATGTGTTCTAATTGCTTTAAGATCAGCGACTACCTAGGCGTACGCTACAGTTTTTCTTAACGAGTATTTAACTACCGTACCACCGTCTAAATACAATGTATAAAACACAGTTCACGGTCCAATCTGGGTTTTATCAATGTATAAAACACAGTTCACGGTCCAAGACATGACTTATTTGGTAATAGCTCGTTCCGGATACGTATGTGGATTATTGGTTAAATGTTGGCCTAGGTTTTAAATCCGCGCACTGGTCCGAGCGCGAAATACGCGAAAATTAAGCCATTGCTAAATAAAATGATACCACTGGTTGCGTCTTGGTCAGAAATAACTTGCAAATAAAAAAGCGAACAGTGCTGATTAGACGGCACAGATGTACCGGCTAATCTGGATCTACACTGTTAATGTTATTTTCATTAAATTTTGTCAGAAATTGTCATCATAATACTTAGTATGCCAAACATTTTATTATTAATGATCTATACTATAAACCTTTAACTCTTTTTGTGTATAGATAATTACCCCCCCCCCCCCCCCCTTTTTGAAATTGCCATATAGAAAAAAATAACATGGTGACTGTAATTTTTCTTTTTAATTTTATGTTTGTTATACATTTTGTCAGATATTGTCATCATAATACTTTGAATACCACAAACATTTAATTATTAATGATCTACACCATAAACCTTTAAGTCTTTAAGTCTTTTTGTGTATAGAAAATTACCCCCCCCCCCCCCCCCTCCTTTTTGAAATTGCCGTACAGAAAAAGCTAACCCGGTGACCTAAATTTTTCTTTTTAATTTTATGTTTGTTATACATTAGAGAATATATTGGTAGTATTTGGTGAAAATCTATTATGTACAACTCCGGTAAACTTAAAAACATCTCTTAAAATAAATTGATTTGCCGAAAAATCCTTTGTCGTAAATTAGGTAATACTTAATTTTTTATATGTGTTCCATTATTTGTATTGCAATAGTTAGCAATTTATTTGTAATATACAATGTCTTTTACTGAAAAATAGAGTTATTAATGATATTCTTGTGATGCAGTCTATGATTTCATGCCGACAAAGAAGACTATAAAAATTGTAAAAATTGTTCAAAATGTGACATCTTTTGCATCTAATAAAAAAAAGTAAGCCCGGTAAGGTATCATTTTTATTATTGTTTTCATTGCATAACATCATGTTCTTGACATACACAAAGTTTGAAAGAATTCTATTACTGGGAACTGTAGCGTACGCCTAATGCATGAGGGTGTTTTGTTTTCATTAATATGAGAATCTGACTACGAAATTTTGAGGCTGATGCACATAAGAACTTGATTTCAACCCCCAGTGGTTAAAAACGTTTTGCCAATAAATTTCCTGTGGTTATTTTATTGTTTTATTGTCGTTTGTGCATACGTAGAACGGCGCTTTGTATGAGTAAACATTACTTATTACAGAAATCAATGTTTTTTGTTGTTTTTAGAATTTGTCTACAGAGTACAAAAGAAACTGTTCAGTGATGTCCCCGCGTCAGTTATATCTGTGTTGTACGATTTTGACGCTTCTTGCAGATCAAACTTGTAAGTACATGGGCTGGCAAATATTGTTTCTTTTATGTCGTTTTGTTAACATGAAGATTATAAATGCGTAAATCTTAAATGTAATACCCCTTTTATATTAAGTGTTCGTAATGTAAAAAGTGAAATATGCATATCAGGAATCGCCACACTCAGAAAACACAGCCTCCACACGGAGCAAAAAGGTAGAAAGGAAAACGGAGAATGTTATTATAAGAATCAATATCAATTTCAAATAAGACACCACAAACAAAAAACGAAAAAGGGAATCATTAGGGTTACCGCCTTGGTACGGTCAGCAGCAAAACAATTTGCCACTGGGTGTTTAAACCAGTTTCTAGGGTGCACCAACACAAACAACAGGTTTTAATATCATCAAACAAGTACAAGTTGTCTTGATGAAAGAACTCCAGTAACAGTAAAAACGTATCGATGTGTTCGGTATTTTTAAAGCGTTGCGTTCTGATCATAAAGGGAAGCCAGGTCATTATACTACATTAGCTTTGAATAATCAAGGGAAAATTGTAGACACACACGAACATACACTTGTTCATATCACTTTTGTTTTGAGAGGTGTCATGAAATATTGTTGTTCATCTAACGCGCATCCGACCGCAACAGCGACCTGTTCTTAGTTTAAATGAAATCCATGTAGGTATAATTATGTTCTATGTATTTTACTAAATATTCAGAAATTTAAGTTTTAGAGACATATTTTAAAATTAACTATTTCAGATTTCTACTTTCGGTTTCATTATGAATTTCATTTTACTTATATTCCCACAACTCTACTTTTGAAACTAATATATTTTTGAGGATTTTTATGATTATAAATTATCGATTGAACAAAAATGTAATTAAGATTTTTAGAAGAAGGAATCTTAAAAATATACACAGGAACCAGGAATACAAGGCAGGAAGCAGTCATTGATTTGTTGGAATTACTTAAGTTAAGTTTATTTAAATTGCTCCGTCCTGTGTTTTGCAAGACTTGTATTCCATAAGACTCTAGTTAAATGATTAACGCACATCATACTTAATTTCATTCTCTCACCAGAGGGCGTGCTACACAAGTTTCGCTTACACCTCTGTCAACGCCCAATGTACAAGATTCTTGTACAAAATATAAATAATGAATAAAATGCTCGTGAGATTGTTTTGATCTCTGTATATTTTACTTAAAATGAAAATGGGTATTTTTATTTTTTTAGAACAATGTTTAAGATATATTTTAACCCAAATTTTCGGGGAACTATTTTGCGGAGGTAACGATAGAATATATCACGTGTATGAGAACTACTTTTCCCGGCGTTGACAGAGGTGTAAGCGAAACTTGTGTAGCACGCCCTCTGGTGAGAGAATGACTTAATTTATTTCAAATGTGGACTGCTCCGAAATTCTTTCGGACTCGTGTAAGATGAACCACATGACTCCCTAACTTCGGAGTTTCTATTTTCTCAAACCTAAAAAGATGCAAATAAAGGTAGAGGAATTTGTGGCAATAATGCCTTTAACTCATTCGGATAAATAGCTGCTAGGGTACATAATTTTTTACAATGGTAAAACTTCATTCTTTCCTCTATGATTTGAACGACTCAGCCTAACTGTAAAATTCTACTGAATAAACACTAAATAACTTAGTGTTTGAAACAATTAAATTAACAACTGTCAAGACATGATGTCATACAGGGTCAGATAAGTATGACCTTATCAATATCAAGTTACTATCAGACAATGAATGATCAAATGGTTAAGGCGTGTATTTTTATCAGTTAAGAGGTAAAAATATTTCAAATACTGATTGGATGAACAAATATGGCAACACTAATTGGGTATAAATTATAGAAGAACAACACATTTTTAAAAAGAAATATTTGTGCCGAAAACTCTGCATAAAATGATATCTGTTTTCATTTCTTAGTCGCGGACGGACCTCTGAGCAGTACGTGGCAATTCCAATACGAAGTTCATAGGAAATTTGAAAGAGGTGGGGTTTCTGCTGTAAAGGCATTAATAGTTGACAACCTCGAAGTCTGGAGTAGAGAAGGAGACATAAATATTGGCGTGACGGGAAACTCTGGAGTAGGAAAGTCTAGCTATATAAATGCCATCCGAGGAATGTCAGCTGAGGATGAAGGCGCTGCTGAGGTCGGTGTCACAGAAACGACAATGACAATGAAACCCTACAACCATCCTCAAAACAACAGAATAATTCTTTGGGATCTACCTGGCATAGGTACGCCGACGTTTCGTCAATATCAATACATAGATAGAATTCAAGCAAGTCATTTTGATTGCTTTGTAATCATTACTTCAAACAGGTTCACAGAAAACGATATGTGGTTGGCAAATCAATTTGTCAGACTTGGTAAAGACTTCTACTTTGTACGAAGTAAAATAAGCCAGGATATTGAAAATGATAAGAAAAGTCATCCAAAAAGCCACCAAACAAATCAAGTTCTCGATCAAATGCGCAAAAATCTTGAGACAAATGTTCTACATGAATTAGGATACAATCAGAAAGTGTACTTGATTGATAATTATGATACAGATAATTATGATTTCAAAGAACTGTCGAACAATTTACAAGATAACATATCTCTCAACAAAAAGAGATCACTGAAATTTTCCTTTAGACTACTAACAGATGAAATGATTTCCGCTAAAAAGAAAGAACTCCAGGACAGAATCCACGGATTTGCTGTCGCATCAGGGATTGCCGGTGCTGTGCCCATCCCTGGGGTTGACATAGCTCTTGATATGGCGGCGCTGGTGGAGGAAATTGCTCACTATCGTATTTCGTTTGGTCTCAATGATGACGCTTTAAGCATATACGCAAGAAGTCTTAGCCTTTCTCTACATAGTTTGAAAAGGTCTCTTAATCTCGAAAGCAGCTTGATAGAGTACTCTGCTTCTGGAATTATGACATACCTTATGAAGTCCGGTTTGGTGTATGGAACATCCTACGCTACCAGCAATATTTTAAAATATACCTTGCCGATTATTGGTAGCATAGCTAGCGCATTTGTCTCATTTTCAGCAACTGAAGTATGCTTAAACTCGCTTTTGGATTTGATGACAAATGACGCCAGGAAAGTCAACAACTTTGAGCGTTATTAATTATACAAGTTTTACTAGGTGGTTATCATTGAAATAGTGCTGTGAACAATTATATAACCCGTTGAAGGTTGTTGAGCACGATACTTATATTTGTGTAAATATTAATTTTATAAGACGGCCAAATACGGTTTCAAAGAGTAATCTGATCACTCGTCGCAAAACAAGAAGAAATCATTAAAAACTTCTTTGAGACGTCTAACAGATGAAATAATTAATTCTAAAAAATGAACTATAAAAAAGAATCCAATAAATCGGAGCTGTGCCCATCCCTGGGGTCGACGCAGCTTTTGATACGGAGGCACCTCGGCTAGTTAGTGTGAACAGTAATATGCATTTGTTACCGCTCATGATCAATTTACTATGGATTCTTAATAATTAATAATAATTGTTAAAGAGATTATTTTACATTTTGTCATTAACATTTATTAAGCACTGATTGTGCCTATTTTACTTTGTTGAATTCATAAAAAACTTCGTGCATAATAATTACATTCTAATACTTGAGCTACAATAAAACATTGTAATATTTTATGTATACGTGCATCGCGCTTCCAGACAGTGTTTGCCGTCTTTGTTTATGATCATCACGTCTAATGTCAAATCAATTATCTATTGTTTCCATCGGTTCAGGTGCATGCTTAAAATAAACAAAGTGAAGTATGCATTTCAGGAATCTAGTAGATAGAGCCTCCTACATAGTCAAAAGGTAGAGAGGAGTAGAGAAGAGTGTATGGTTATACAATGATCAATTTCAAAATAGACGCCAAAAACAATTAACAAAAAATGAGAATGTGAGTAGTTACCGCCTTCAAAGGTCGGTGGCAAAACATTTGTCACTGGGGGTTTAAAATATGTTCTACGGTGTACCAACCTCACACTTGCCCCAACAGGTTCTCAAATGAATAATAAAATCAAGTACAAGTTGTCTTGGTGATATAATTCCAACCCGCCCACCAACTCGACAATTTAATGTTGCATGCAAAAGCACAGAAACATATAAAATATCAGAAGCGTATAGCATTGTTAAGCAAATGGCCCGTACCCGCATGACATAATCGAAACAGAAGCCCTTGGAGTCAAATCAGCAAGAAAATCGATGACAGGAATAAAAGTACAATTTCTTGGTTTTTAACAAGTCTTTTCAAAGATTTCCTCAATAACCTTATAAACTTTAAACCTCTGCCACCGTCGTGATACCATAGGTAAGCATAACGATCAATTGTAAATGATTTAATCACCAGGCATGTAGGTAACTTTTCTTTTTGACCAACATGATATTCTACAGCCCTTCTTTTGATGATTCTCTCCCCCTTACTGCTGATCACTATGCTAACGTTTTAGTTGTCATGACTGTGGCAGAAGTTTGTGATTTCGTAAAGAATTCTGAAAACTTGTAAAAACTATGAAGTTCGCGCAATTTCTTTGAATTTGTACTTGCAAATGTGATCTCGCTAATTTAATTCGATATGCTCTGATCTGGGAATGTCATAAAATACCTACCCAACACTTATAATTAACAGTGCAATTAGCAAAGCCGTCTTGTTGCAGTAAGATCAATTTTGATATACATAGTTTTCTTATTGGATATATACACTCAACAAAAGTTCTAGTTGGTAATTTTTTGTCTGTAATTTTTTATTAGAAAGACATTGAATTCACTCGTTATTTATGACCATATGCCATGAACAGTCTTTAACTAAAGCTTAAATCTTGTAATAATTGACTTTGGAACAGTTTGGCGAGAGTTATCCTCAATTTTGCTAAAAATGCATTTCTTGCATAAAAAAAGTCAAGCAAACAGAAATTTGCTCTTAATTCCTTGTTTTATTTTAATAGGACCCCTCATTAGTAAGAAAAACAGAAAACATGCTTAATCAACAGCGCATTTGTTTAAATAAACCTCTTTCAAAGTATCCAGTTTTAAAATTACCTCCCTTTCAATTAAAGACTGTTCTTATTTTGACCCTACGGTGTAAGTAAATGGTATTGGATCCATTTAAGAAAACAATCAATAAAGATTAAAAAGACATCAAATAATTGATTTCAAGACAAACCAGTTCTTTCCAGAACCTCTCATGACGTAGGGAAGAAACGAAACTAGCATACATTGTAAACATATACAATTAATGACCAATTAGAACTTTGGTTGAGTGTGTATATATATATACAGAAAAAAACTTCGGTACAACTCCAGCATTTCTTCATTTTTACCAAACTCTCATTACCGGTATATATCTCTGGACTATAGTCACAAAACAAAGTCATATCGCAGAAATGGGGTGGTTCAAAACTCAAATTTCAAACTGTCGTTTGTTTATAATTGTTCATCAGTGAGGTTGGTTGGAAGGAATATTGTCCAAGGCAACGTTTCATGTTTGTTCTTCTGAGTTGGTTGGGACAAGAGTGCGTTAGCTACACTAGAACTCTATTTGAATCCCAGTTGATGAGCGTTAGCTAACCTAGAACTCTATTTGAATACCAGTTGGTTGGTGTTAGCTACCCTAGAACTCTGTTTGAATCCCAGTGGGTGGGCGTTAGCTACCTAAGAACTCTATTTAAAACCCAGCGGGTGAGCGTTAGCTGACCTAACTGACCACAACTCAGATTTCAAACTGTCGTTTGTTCATATAAATGATTATCTGTGAGGTGGTTGGAAGGAATATTGTCCACGGCAACTTTTCATGTTTGTTCTTCTGAGTTGGTTGGGACAAGTGTGCGTTAGCTACTGTAACACTGGAACTCTATTAAAGTATTTGAATCTCAGTTGGTGAGCGTTAGCTAACCTAGAACTCTATTTGAATCTCAGTTGGTGAGCGTTAGCTAACCTAGAACTCTATTTGAATCTCAGTTGGTGAGCGTTAGCTAACCTAGAACTCTATTTGAATCTCAGTTGGTGAGCGTTAGCTAACCTAGAACTCTATTTGAATCTCAGTTGGTGGGTGTTAGCTAACCTAGAACTCTATTTGAATCCCAGTTGGTGGGTGTTAGCTAACCTAGAACTCTATTTGAATCCCAGTTGGTGGGTGTTAGCTACCCTAGAACTCTATTTGAATCCCAGTTGGTGAGCGTTAGCTAACCTAGAACTCTATTTGAATCCCAGTTGGTGGGTGTTAGCTACCCTAGAACTCTATTTGAATCCCAGTTGGTGAGCGTTAGCTAACCTAGAACTCTATTTGAATCCCAGTTGGTGGGTGTTAGCTACCCTAGAACTCTATTTGAATCCCAGTTGGTGAGCGTTAGCTAACCTAGAACTCTATTTGAATCCCAGTTGGTGGGTGTTAGCTATCCTAGAACTCTATTTGAATCTCAACGGGTGTGCGTTAGCTGACCTAGAACTATTTAAATCCCAGTGGGTGTGCGTTAGCTACCCTAGAACTCCATTAAACCCCTAGTGGGTGTGCGTTTATTGCTCTAGAACTCTTTTTAAATCCCAGTGGCAACTAATTTGCCGCTGAAATTCTTACACAGGACTTGTACTGAATATGAATATGTTTCTAAAGTATGGTCATTTCTGCAATACTTAAAAATTAATTTAAAAAAGATTTTGAAAAAAAAACAAACAATAATGCCTGTTTGCAAGACATGTCTTTGTTTATAGACTTATTGTAAATTAATTTATTTATTAGTCTGTAAAATCACTATTATAAGCATAATCGTAAACTAACAATGTGTATCGATTGACAAGCAGCTCAACAGAAAATAACGTTTTCTTGAGAAACGTTTAAAAATTGGAATAGGCATATCAGGAATGGCCACATCCTGAAGACACAACCTCCGCACACAGCTAAAACGTAGAGAGATAAACAGAGCATGGGTAATAAAATTTTCAATTTCAAGACACCAGGAACAATTTACGAAACTGAAAATTTTAAAGATATCATAATTATTAAAAATCAAATAATTTAATTTTTAAAAAGATTTTGACTTAAAAGTCAGCATAACTAACAAAAATATAACTTGATGAAAACGCTGTGGGCAAGAAGAAATTATCACGACCATGTCGAACCATAAAAAACCCATTTCAAAGTTAGCATTCCTGTTTTAGACTGAGTGATGCTTGATCATGTTTCAATGACTGCTTGATTAATACGTTCTAAGATTGTTACTTGCTAAAAATTAACAAATGTTTTCATTTCCTAATTAGTATAACGTGTGATATTCATTTGCTAACGTTTAAGAACGCATTGTTCAGCCTTAAAGCGTCATTGAC
>JAZAYU010001148.1:0-80089 GCA_038501625.1 Corbicula japonica | reverse complement strand
TGCTGCGAAAATATACAAATGTTTTAATACAACAGGAAGAAAAGATACAGTTCAGCTAGGAACATGGACAGAAAAGCTATTTATACATGTACATTGCAATTCTTAAATGTCGTAAGACTATCACTAGAATATTTAGAAATCATAATTAAAAAAAAACTTGTTAATGATAATTATAGATATACATGTATTGCAGGCTCAAATAGATGTTAGTTCATATATAAAAATGTCAGATATGCATATCAGGAATGGCAATATCCACAAGACACAGCTTAAAAAATCTATTTTTGATTTCACTTTACAGAAAACTATACAAATTTATTATGTAAGGCATGATTATTAAGAATCTAGCAAGCTGCTGTAACAACGATTTGAAATTATATTTGAATCAGAGGGGTAGGGTTTGTACCGTAATGGGTGTGTATGGTCATTTTCTGTTTAGATAAGTCTGATAATGAAGTTAGTACAACAATAAATACCTATTATATTTTCCATTTTCTTGAGTTGTTCTGTTGTTTTATTTTCGGCTTTTTTAAGATATGCGACGGCTTGCTCCACTTCGGTTAACCTCTGAAAACATCATCATCATCATCATCATCATCATCATCATCATCATCAAAACAATAATTACAACTTGTTTTATAACTTATTTTTTTAATTATTTGCAATTTTAAAGCGTATTTGTCAAATACTATCAACCATAAAAACAACAACGCATCAAGGTATTTATTAGCATGCTAATATTGACTGTTTTACAACAAAACATGTTGTTTGACATTATGATGGATACCACCAAGAAATACGAAATATTGCTTTGAAAAACCAAATCATACTTCCTTGTATAGCTGAACCCTTTCTCTTGTATTGAATGCATGTATTTATCTTGTAACATAAAATAATCTGAAAACTAAATTGAACTTCCGATTTTCTTAATAAACCAATCGTATTTAAATATTATTTTATTCTTTCTTTTTTGTTGTGCGTGTGTTTTATAAGACTAGCATTTGAACATATTTGGATATTGGTTTGAAAGAAAGGAGAAATTGTGTTTCTATTTTTCAAAGAGGTCAGGTTCATTTCTTCTTTCGCAAAATAATGATAAAATCTGAATGTGTAACATAGTCTGCAGCAGATATATTACGGCATGTGAAATTAGGAATAAGAGCTGTTGGAGCAAACAAGAGCGTTCGACGTTTTTATTCATATCGTTGGAAATACCCGCAATTTTGAGAATATTACTTGATATAATAAAATAAGATAGTAGTTAATTCAATTTGAAGATATAAGTTCAACAACATGCCAAACATTCATGTTTAAAAGGAATAAAATAAACAAGTCAATGTCAGAAGAGAATATTGATTTAACATTTAAGATACCATAGGAATTATAACTGTTATTAAATCTATAAAGTATCTCTTTGAAAAAAAAACAACTTTACGAAACATGTTAAAAAGGAAGTAGATTATTATGCTGGAGATTATTTTTAAGTTTCATCTCAATCACCGAAGTCACGTTTAACTATAAGATATAGGCTTATATACATGTAATTATATAATTATGTGAAAACTTTACAGAAAAGTTAAATAGTTAAAAAGAGGCACAAATGCATTAAAATTAGAAGGTTTTTTTTTATAATAAAGAAGGTCATAATGATATTAAAATTTCCAAGTATATCATTTATTTAAAGTGAAAAAAAAACTGAAAGAAACTGAACATATAAATAAGGTATAACTGTGAATTTAATTTTGGAAGATTTAAGGGGCATGGTATAACTAAAGTAAGTCATGATGAGGGCATTTCGAGGGGTCAGTGCAAGACTATTGTAACTCCTTCTTTATTTCAATGTAGTTACAATAGTCTTGCACTGACCCCTCGATTTAGTTTTAGTCAATCAGTCAATCAATCACTTAGGTAATTTTACATAGAGACAAACAAAAAAAACTTGAACAAAAAATCAAAATGTAAATGGGACATCATTTAATAAATATATGTTGAAGAATACAAGGCCTCTGAAATCAGATGGCGATTATAATAGTGAGAGTAAGCTTGAATTTAATTCTCAAGTATTTCAAAAAATGAGTAGTAATATAGTAATGTGCGATGAGTGTGCGATGATAGTTTTTATGAAGATTGAAAAGGTGAATATATAAGTCAGATTTCAAGCTGATATCTTAAATACGTGTAGTTTCAACATAATAGTGCAAAACGATCTTATCGATACGGGGGCTACTGGAGTGCTTCTTTACCGGAGTCCTACTTTGAAATGTCAGTCGTTTCACCAAAGCCAGCCTTCAGAATTGAAACACATGAGTTTACATACTGTGTATATAATAAGATGCTGTTGGCCGACAAAGATAATAACATTAATTGCTCATTAAACATAAAACAGTTTAAATTCAATTACAGAAAGATGCGTGTAAAGCTGAAAAGATATTATAACATATTCAAAAATATCCTGCTTCGATATTCTCATTATGTTTTTATTTTTTTTTCCGATGAAGTAAAGTAACATTTCCGAAGAACAAACAATATTATGCTTACCTTGTTTAATGTCTTAATCTCTAACTCGTGTCTCTGGACCGTATCGCGGAGTTTAGAAACCTCTATTTGCATCAGGTTGTTGCAGGTATCTGCAGCGTGCTGAACTTTTTAATTGCTACGTCCTGTCTCATACAGATGTCTTTCTCTGCTTCTTTGTGTTTCAACATAATGTCTTTCTTTGCTTCAGCAATGTCTCTTTTTGCTTCCTCTTGTATGGACTTCAACTCTTTAGTTTTTTGAGTAATTGATGCAAGTGCTGCCCGGCATACTTCCGCCCCTGTCTCTGTTGTTATGATGAAACTTTCATGTTGAAGCTGAAACATATAACGAACGTTTTATAACATACAAAGTACTTAGTTTGCGGTGTTTATTTAATAAAAATACAAACTTCAACAGTTAATAGATTCAAACAAACACATTTTACTTACCTCACTCAGTTTACGAATTGCCTGTTTTGAGCATTCCTTGTCCTTCAGTTCCTTTCCATCATTGAGAATCGTAATGATGTCATTTATTCCATCTGTTAACTGCTGGTCTTCCAGTTCCATTGTCGGTGTGTGAAAAAGAGAATTTCTCCAGGTTCTTATCTGTAAAATCGACAATGTAATATAGGAATGTTATGAAACAACTAAGAAACGTTTCTAAATGAGTGATATCTAGGTAAATGGTTATAGTACAAAAACAATGAAATGTTTACTTATGTAAATATCAATATATGAAAAGACAACAACTGATCAAGATATAATTATAGTGATAAACCATTAAAGATATGCAAATATTTTAAATATTTAATACATGTATTAATTATTGTTAAATGCAAAATAATCAAAATATTTTTCCATATCAGACATTTACCTTGTCGAAAAGATTAATCGCACACAGCATGTGTCCTTGAAAGTCTGTACTGTTGATAAACAGATGCAATAGCCCGGCAACATCTGTATCGGATGCAGACCTCGTAGCTTCATATCCTGGAACATTTATGAAGCATTTCGCTATTTCCCATGGGTCAATGGTCCATTTTTTTATGTCTGTGTTTTTCCAGTTCGGACTTCGTTTCCCATGAGAGTCAACTATTTCGTCATAGATTCTGCCACATATGTTGTTGGGACAGCTTGTTGATTTGTTTTGGAGACAATTGCAGTGAAGTTGACCAATAGGACACTGTTTGACTTTTGAAGGCGGTGCATGTGACGGCCTCAGTGAAGCCAAACTGCACTGATTGCATGACGATCCGCTCGGCAATCCCAGTTTCTTCAAGATTCGATCAAGCTCTAACTGAGCACACTCATCCGCAAAGTCACCGATGCCATCCTTGAGATATTTCAGAGAAAGGCCTGCTTTAACCCAATTCCGGTATTTCTTGTTTTCTAATTCATCCTTATGGTTAGTTTTTAGCGCCATCTAAAAAACAATTCAACCTGTTATGTGAAATTCATTTTGTTTCTTTTTGTTTTTGCAGGTCAATGTTATCATTAACTAACAATTCAGAATATAAAATCGTGATATTGTAAACTAAATCTAACTGCGATAAGCACACCTTTGTAAAATCTTATTCTCTAACCCGAATGGTATGTGCCATTTCGTTCGTCATTCTGTCAATCAAAATCTTCCGTGCGCATGTTCTCAAACATTTCTTATGATCATCTTAGGTTTATCTAATTGCAAAGATATTTCTCGCGCCAACATGATGCTATGCATCAAATTTCTTATTAAGTTCCTCTTAAATCACATTTTCACTGCATTTACAATAGTAACAACTGAAGTGTTGTGAAGTTCACATTCGTAGAGTAAGAGTTCCGATGCAAAAGTGCTTGTGCTTGAGTTAAGCTCGAATCTAATAAAATTATCTTTGAAATAACATGTGGTCGTAAGCAAGTATTTAAGTTGACAGTGCAGTTTCTGCAGTGCACATATTAAACGACGTTAGCCAGAGTTGACATTATGTTGCGTAGGAAATTTAATTCTTAGGCGCGACAGTCTGTCAACGCTTTCAGTGCTTTGATGATATATGATAGTCTATGAGTCAATGTGAGTATTCAAATGACACATTCGCTAAACATTGAGACATTTTATCTGAACATTTAATGTACATCAATGTAAAAGTATTGAATACAGCTATCTAGCGGTATAAATATTTTTTTCGAAATTTCCTTTTGAATATCGAGCTACATAGAGCTTATTGAGTAAAATCAAAATATCTGTTGGTTGGTTATTCTTAAACTCCTCAGTGTCTTGCGGATAAATTTCAAATTAACAAAGATAATAAAGCATGATGTGTTATCGTTTGTCAAGAATGAATTGTGCTTGTCAATATTTCGGCCAGATTTATGACCTTAATTATTTCAGTATAGTAAATATATTGTGCGTCTAACATCTACTTCATTTCATTGATGGCGTATTTCTTTCAGTCGCGGAGGACCAAAATGTGTATACTGTTGTTAAAAAGTAAGTTCCTGAGACAACTAATAGCAAGGCTGTGGACCTTTCTTACTTTCAGTACAGCAAACACTCGTGTGTCTGACATACTATATACCGTTTGCCGAATTATTTTATCAAATACACAAAGAGGTCGGGCTATTGATGGTCCTCATCCTGAGACAATTGTTACCAGAGAAACGCCATTAGGTATTTTTAAGTATCATTTAATGGAACCTTGTTTGCCCAACTATTCTTTTACAATTATACATATTATACAAAATTCAAGTGAATAGTCTGAATAAGTGGAGGTATTTATCCTTTCGTTTCGTTCTAGTTTTATATAAACCCAAACAGTTCTGCACAAAGTGTATACTTACAGTTAAGACAGAATACTTCACCCCATCCTATTTTTGTCAGTTCAGCACAAAAAACATAACTATCGGGGTTTATGACCACAGCCACTCCAGTTTGCTCAGTTCAACAATTAAAATCATCCCTGTTCGCTAAAACGACGAAATTGTGAAATGTCAAATAGATAATATCAACCCTCCAATCGCAAGACAATATTTTATCTGTGTTTGTTTCATTTATCATTTTCTGTACGACCTAAAAAGACTGACCTAAATAGATATACGAACTATAATTACATTACTAAATTAAACACCGGACTTTCGATTTAACCGTTAGTTAAGACAAAGTCATATACAAACCTATAAATATATATAACGTTTACTTTTAAATAAATGTCAGTAATAGTCAAGTGTGACGAGCTTTCAAATAATGTGCTGTTTACGTTTTGTCAGTGACATTTCGAACACTCTCCTATCTCTTATACAGCTCTGACATGCTTGATATTACGGGGACTCGTAGGACTCTCAGCCATCATGGCTTGGCGTTTCGTAGTTCATCTGTTATCATTTTAAGTGATCAGTTTTTACTAGCATGCTTGTGGTTTACGACAACGACCATACTCATCTTTCAGCAGTTTACGTCATATCTCCTAGGTTACCGGCTATGCACCTTTTTCGTTAATACCCAAATCAAGTCGGACGACAAATATGAAAGATGATCATTGCGTTGTGCGTTGTATTTGGGTATATCTCCGTAAGTTTTCGACATGGAATGTTTTTAATTGAAGCAAAAAAAAAAAACCCGAAATATTGAAAGCGTAACAATTTAAAATTTCTAGGCCTTAAACACTCGTCGACACATACTTACTCTGTAACTAGTCTATAGCGATAGCAGTCACGAGACAAACCGACCATAAATTACAGCTGTATGACGTCACATCGTTTTCATTCTCAGGAGAGGACATACTTTCCTGTAATCGAAGAGGCATTTAGACTTTTGTCACAGAAGTTGCCAAAAACTTGCTTCTTTCGACAGAAAATTAGAGGGTTAAATAAAGTTCATAGCGCTTCTGCAGAGTGCCATTAATCACCAATAGCGGGAAAAATTTCGGGATTTGTGCACCCGCAAGTCAGATACATGTTGACAACCTGTCCCATTCTTCCGCCTCAGATCGCCGCCGGGAAGTGGACTGATAGGTTTACCCACGGGGATTTCAATGAGTTCAACGATTCTTTATCTAGACACAAAGACTCAAGCTACATACTGATCTCAAACTCAACGAATCTCCTCAGGGGGTCAAGCGATCTGACCAGCCTTTTTTAACATATTGACCAAGTGCAGTAGGTACAGTGAAACAACTGCTAAATTGTAAACAATTTTTGAACCTGGTCAGGGGATTTCTCAAAAGACATTGGAACATTTGTTTCTTACCTGTCACGCACAGACCAAGTATTTGCAGGACGAATATGATGCTTTATTATAAGTATCATGCATGAGTGTGAGGTGAAGATGGAAAAATCTGTCACCGAGGGTTAACTGTTTTGCGGGAACGAGGCTCTGCCGAGTTCCCGCCAAAACAGTTCACACGAGGTGACAGATTTTTCTATCTTTACCGAATGTCTCATGCAAGATACTTTTTCTTGCATACCTTTTATTATTTATAACATTTCTATGCATGTATACAAACTTTTTTATTTTCCTTATGCTGAAATATTGACATTAACGCTAACCGTTTTTGTAAATGACGTCAATAACTTGAATATATGACGTCACTCACGTGACTCATTCTACACGGGGAGGTGTAGAATCATAATTTCCTACACGGGTGAAATCACCGGATGACCTGATCTGGTATGCAAGAATAGTGAATACTAGTGCAGTTAGATACATCAACATCACATACATTTTAGGGGTACAGAAAAACACATCAGGTCGTAACTCACAGTAACATCAGGTCGTAACTCACAGTAATTAAAACACTTCGTTCAAAACAACGAGGAGGTCAACAGGTCGAAGGCCGAGTACGCGGTGGTTGCTATCGAGGTTCAGTCCTCCAGAGGCCGAGTACGCGGTAGTTGCTATCGAGGTTCAGTGCGTTTTGTGTAGTGTTTTATCTCAGCGGGGATTTTCTGACAGGCGTTTTGGCAACAAGAAAGTTAACTCTAATACTACGCCAAAGACGGATGAATAATACGCATTCTCCCTTTTCATAAAGTTGCGTTTTGGATTATTTTCATTCTTTGATTTTGTACACTAAGGAACTAAACTGGAATTTATGATTGGTAAGCATTTTATGCTGTTATTAATGTCTTTGTATCCGCGGACAGTAATTTTTGGTTTCAGCAATGTTATATCATCTCATTTAAGTTCTTATGTGCATCACATATTTAGAGATAACATTGATTCATGGAAAAAAGCATGAATTATGTTATTAACAATATGAGGTTGGTGCACCCTAGAACCTGGTTTAAACCCCTAGTGGCAATTTGTTTTGTACCTGACTGTTCCAAGCGGTAACCCAAAGGGTTCTCTTTTTCGTTTATTGACATACTTATAACAAACATGCTCTCTCTTCCCCGCTTTTATTTCGCTGCGTGGGAGTTTAGCGATTCCTGATATATGCATATTTCACAGTTTTACGTAGTTCCTTTACTGTTTAACATTTAATTTAGCTATTCAATCGTTTGAACTACCAAACAGGAGTTTTTCAGAAAAGCAAGCCTGTTGTATAGATTCTGAAAAAAAAACTCAACCGGTTGCTTACATAATGTTTGTTTTATTGAAAAAAGCTGTTTTAAGCCTACTTATCTGTGCACCGAAGAAAAACAATAAACTCAGATTAATAACTGATTTTTAAACACATTAATTCATTTTGTTCTACACCAATAAACAGTAACGAAGACAATCGGGATTGTGTTCAGCTTATTAAGCCCTGTGACGGATTTCTGACTACGGGTATTAAGTATGTTTTTTTTCACATACCCATAAAAATATTAAGTGGAGAAATCAATATTATGTTTGGTGTGTACTAGTTTTCGGATTGTGTTGTTCCCAATATTTCTTTAACAAGGTTTTAACGCCAGTCATAAAATATGTTACGTGTTATTTGTTTACATGTCATTGTTTTTATTGATGTTTTTATCTGTTAACTGCCAGTGCTTTACAGATTATTGATTTTACTGACCAGTTTGTGCAACGTAGCAAGATTTTAACATCAATAATTGAGAAATCATGTCTTTTTTTCCAGCAAGTTAATTCAGTTATATATTTTACTGAGGATATGCAATTAGTACGAGTAACAGTAACAAGGTTTCCGATAAAGCTCAAGCTAAAATAATTGTGAAAACGAATACTTTCATGTGATATTGTACCTGCGCGTGAATTGGCTCGAGTTTAAGGACATTGTATATCAGTGGCCTGGGCGGTTACAATTTCAATTGTTAACCAATGCGTCTGATTTGGGCTATGGGGCGTTATACCAAAACAATGTAGTGTCCGGCGATTGGAGCGCGCGCGTGCCGTGCCTGTCATCCAACGAACGCGAAATGTTGGCTCTATTTATGGCTATTAAAGCTTTCGGAAAGCTATTGAAAGAACTAACAGTGCAGGTCCGTACAGATTTCTTTCTGCAATGACATACGTGAATCACATGGGGGATCCGAGCCCAAGGTTGTCAAATCTAGCATGGGCTATCTGGGCTCCTATCGCACCAAAGAGGAAAGCTCAGGCTTGGTTCCTTTAACTTCAGATGTTGACCTTTACAACGCCTTTGAGAACTCCGAACAGTCCATGGGTGTTTCGGGCGATGGACCCGACTCCGGAACCGTGCCGAAACTGATGCCTTGAGATGTTTTGGCGGGAAAGTTAAAAAGTAGAGGTTTGTCCAATGATTCAGCAAGAACTATGCAATATTGCTAAGCTAAGAGCACATCGAGCAGTTCCTATAACATAATTATGCAATATGTGATGTAGATGTTTGGTTGGGCGGAAGGTTGCCGATTCCCGTTAAAAGCATTGCTGTTTTGACCGAGTTTTTACGTCAAACAGTGGATAATCAAACAGGTCCAACTCGGTATTAAGGACCACTATAGCTTTAGGTTATCTCTATGGTGTAACAGTTGAAAACGGCGTTAGGTTATTAGTCTATCGGGCCAATTAAATCAGGCCCTATTGCACCGATGGCGCGTTAAAAAGTCATGACCATTCAGGAATTTCGTGCTGAAGTTAGTTGAAAGTTGTTGTCAGATCTTAAATAACTAGACACTGATTTGATACGGTCATCAGATTTGGTATGTTTGTCTTCATTATGGTGATGACCCATTAATGGCCCATTAATTTTGACGTCAGTTGGCAAATGTTAATCTCACATTGACCTTCAAGATAAAAAACTTTTCCGACCAATTACTAGACTATGAATTCACCTATGGTCCATAAACTTTATAAGGAGATTCATCATCACATGTAAATATCACAAAATAATGTTGAGGTCAAGGTCCCATTTACCTTTAACATAAAACAAAATGTCTGGCCAATTACTACACAACGGTTTCACCTATCATCTGAAAAATAGGCTGGGAGTTTTGTCATTAGACATAGATTATCCTATTGATTGTGTAGTCAGAAGTCAAAGGTCAAGGTCATGGTAACCTTCAACACGTAAAACTTGTATGACCAAAAACCAAACAACATTAATGCCTAAGTCTGAGTCTTAATGAGCCTTCTACGAGTCTTCATTGTCGTAAACAAGGGTCCTTATTTTGGTAATTGATAACAAATTCAAATAATTGTATATGTTTTCCTCATCTACAAGCGAATACCTACAACTGACATTTCAGTAAAGAAAGAAAAAACGGGTGTAATAATAATATCGTGTTTTTTACACATTCCAAACATGAACTCAAATAATTATAATTTGTGAATAAAGTTTATATTATATATTACAGTTTATGATTGTGCTATTTTTGTATTGATTAAATGATGTGTTTTAAGTTGTTGATGCGTAGAAATAGTTTTCATTCTCAGAACTGTAAGTCACATATGATGTCGCCGTGTCTCTATATAATCCCATCTATAACGGACATTCTGAAAATGAAATTAAATGTTGAACGGCCTTCAGGGAGCGTAACTGACATTATCACAGATTGAAGGTATTGGGAGACATTTAACTTCCGCCACATAGCACACATAACGCTACTTAAATACCATAAAGCAGTATTGAAAGCCTCTTTTTAAAACGCGATAAATAATTATCGGCATCTAACTGCACAACTACTTACACAAATGCAAATGACTTCAAAACAGAAAAAAACACATAATATATCTCACCAAGGTTAATCCAGGTATATCTTACATCTTTTTCCGCAAACCGTTTGTTCATGACTGAGGCCAAGTCTACTGCAATCATATCCAGAGGAAGGCCCGAGAGGTCTGCTTCACCATTTTCTGTACATTCAAAATAACAAAGTCAAAGTTTTCTAAAAGGCATGATGAAGGGTCAGGTCAGAAGCAAGATTTTGTGGAATGGGTTCGTTTTGGGAAGTCTTAGAGTCATTTACATGATAATTTCCAACGTTATAGCTAAAACACACACGTCAACCGACAGATCCAGGAGCTGGTTCATCCATGAGCAGACACGGTACGTACCTTTTTGCATATTTGACAGCGATTTAAGTTATTTTCGATTTTTCTTGTTTTGATTAATGCTTAAAAGGAACATTGTCTGAATTTAAAAGCCAAATGAATTCCGCACCTGACATACTTGATGATGTCGACTTCCGAGTTTATGTATTGGCAAAAGTAGCTATGATTTAGCTACGAAGTTATTTGGATTTTAAGCTAGTACAGTTTTTAAATCATTTTGCAAAAAGTGTTCAAATCTTTGTTATGAAAATTATATACGGCTGGATACTCACTGATTACACTGGCTTGGACAAGGAGATCAAAATATCTTTGCCTGCAGCTGCCTGACGGACTAAGGTCCTGACAAATGTCCAACCAGAGGTAGGTATTCGGATCCTGACTGTAGAAAATCGTGGTTTCATTGTATAAATCAGGCTCTAAGATATAAATACAACGTTTAAAGAATAAGATGACTTAGATATCTATTATCAAAATAAAATTTAAGTCATTTTCAAATTGTGTAGGGAGTGATAAGTCTTATAATCGCCGAAAGGTAAAATTGAATTTATCAAATTTGTTATGTCGGAAACATAAACTGCCAGATTTATAACATATTTCTAATTTTTCCATTTTAAGAAACTACTCAGTGAAGCAAAACTTTACACATTGTTGTAATTCATCGGTAAATGAAAGACAATATGTTCACCTGACTCCAGCACAGCTGCTCCACATCCTCCCGATTTAATTGTCATGTTACTGAGTGCTCACATTTTATTGTGCTAAGATTACTGAAAACAAAATTATCGCAATATGTTCATAGGTTGATGATTAATTGGGCATGTCATGGGAAAAGGTATCTTCTTAATGTTAATATATCAAAGAGTAACAATACTACGACTACTACTACTATTACTAATAGTAATAATTATTATTATTGTTATGCTACTACTACTACTTCTACTACTACTACTACTACTACTACTACTACTACTACTACTACTACTACTACTACTACTACTACTACTACTACTTCTACTACTACTACTACTTCTGCTACTGCTTCTGCTACTGCTACTGCTGCTCCTGCTGCTGCTATTACTACTACTTCAACTACTACTACTACTTAATACTACTAATACTACTAGTGCTTAGAGTCACTGAACAAGATACTAGCCTGAATTGATTTTGAAGCCACAATACTTTAAATAATTTTATCAATAATATACTACTGCTACTGCTACAGCTGCTGCTGCTGCTATTACTACTACTTCTACTTCTACTACTACTACTTCTACTACTTCTATTACTACTACTACTACTACTACTACTACTACTACTACTACTACTACTACTACTACTACTACTACTACAACTACTACTACTACTACTACTAATACTACTTCTACTACTACTACTACTACTACTACTACTACTACTACTAATGTAGTATCAACATTTAAAAAAAAATTTGTTTTGTAATTCAATCATGTGTCTGAATAGTATTTATTAAATGAGATAACATATCAATCTTACCATCCATCACGAACGCTGAAAAGGAACACAAATGCCTTTAAATTTCAGGTACATATACAACGAGATTATGAATATAATTGTAAATGCTGCGTAAACACTGAAGATAATATTAAAATTGTTACGTGATTATTTTCGTTACTTTATTTGGCTGCACAAGGTTACCGATTCTAATATGGGTTTTATATACTTGTACGGGAGTATCATAACTTGTAGACTTCAATTCATTCATTAAAAGCGCAGGCTTTATGATCAGATATGAATCATCTCTGTTTCCTGGACGCGACTACAGCAAACACGGGTTGACACGAGCTGCATAGACAAAGCGTGCATCCATTCACTCAGAATTTAACGAAGCAGTCCCAACATATTTTAGATTCAGAATACAAGTTATAATAACAGAGTTTAGCGAAATATGATAAAACGAATGATTTAAAACAAGCGAATTCAGTAAACAACCCAAATGCGCTCATACACTTAGGAGCGGAAATAAATTTTTCAGTCTGAATGAATGAATGAATGAATGAATGAATGAATGAATGAATGAATGAATGAATGTCTTTATTTATAGAGGGTAACCCAATTAGTCAAAATAACTAATCTCCCTTGGGGCCCTCTTAATAAGTACATACACATATTCAGTAGTAACAAAACATAGAAACAACAATGATATGCAAAATACAAACAGAGACATGAAAAAATATTAAATTAATATACATATATAATGCGATCGATAAAAGTTAAGAACATGATCAATCAAGTTTAACTTAAATCGTCAAAATAATCATAATCAAAATGTTTTACAGTCAATGTATTAGAGTTTAATTGATTATTATAAAAAAAAATTTAAAAAAATGGTGTGCGGTTTTGGGAAGTATGTATCATAGTTAGTTCTGCTTTATCCAATTTGTTAGGTTAATGGTAAACTGATTAAGTGTTTTACTTAATCTTATGCTTTCCGGTATACTATTCCAAATCCTGGATCCAGAGTAAGACATGCTTTCCTTGAATAATTCTATTCTTGGTCGCGGTACTTTAAAATCTGTAGAGCTGGAATTTCTTATATTGAAACCGGATGACTCCCTATATTGGAACATATCTTGTATGTATTCAGGTACAAGTTTATTATGCACTTTAAACATATATTTGGCTTTCTGAAGTACAATTCTCTGGTGAATAGTAAGAAAATTAATTTTGTTCATTGCGTCCTTAAAACTTACATATTCTGGTCCAAATATTGTTTTGCATGCTCTTTTTTGTAACGAGAGTAGTTTATTTAAGTTATTTCCTCCAGTGCCTCCCCAAATAACATTACAAAAGTCTAAATGCGGTTGTATATAAGCTTTATAATACATTATTCTACTGTTTAAGGGTATAAAGTATTTTATTTTAGATAAAAGCCATATATTTGAGGCTATTTTTCTTTTTATACTATTGACATGGACATCCCATTTAAGATTATCTTGTATATGTACGCCTAACAGTTTACCTCCTGTTGTTAGTTTTAAACTGATATTTTTATATTTAACATTTAGCTGAATATTTCCCATTTTGGTTCTTTTTTGCGGAGTTGTGATGAAAATGACCTTTGTTTTTTTCAGTGTTAAGCACCATGCCAGTTTCTTTACACCAGATTTCAAGAATATCTAATGAATGCTGAAGATTTTGCTGTATTATATTTTTGGAAAAACTGATGTCACTGATTGTAGTGTCATCAGCATACAAGTCTGCGCTATTAACAGCTGTCGATAAGACTTGTGACAAATCATTAATAAATAATAGAAAAAGTAGAGGCCCTAAAATTGAGCCTTGGGGAACACCACATGTGATTTCAGCTTCCCCAGAGAGTACACCGTTCAAATTGACAACTTGTTTTCGTTCCTAAAGATAGGATTTGAAAAATTTAATTGTTTGATCACTGCATTTATATAGTTTTAGTTTCCTTATTAAGATATCAAAGTCAACAAGATCAAAAGCTTTTCTGAAATCAATCATGATTACTCCAACAAATTTTCCTTCATTTAATGCTTTGATCCACTTATCTAACATGCTTACTTATGCTGTTTCACAACTGTGATTTTTTCTAAATCCACTCTGTGATTTACTTAAAAGATTGTAATGGTTTAAATATGCCATAAAACTATCATGAACATGTTTTTCTATTAATTTTGATAATGTAATTAAAATTGATATTGGTCTGTAGTTATTTACATCTTGAGCAGACCCTGACTTGAAAAGTGGATTAACTTTAGCTAGTTTCCAGCAGTCTGGTACTGTGCTTTCTTTAATACTTAAATTAATTAAGTGATGTATTACAGGATATATTACATTGGCCGACATCTTCAAAAGCCGTGGACCCAAATTGTCCAGACCTGTGGCTTTGGATGTGTCTAAATCATTAAGCATTTTACACACTTTTTTTTTAGTAATATATGGAATGTTGAAAAACATTTCTTTAGGTACCTTTCCATTTACATATTCTTTGATTTCTGGAAAATCTGAATAAGTTGTATGTTCTTTTAGGGAAATAGCAATATTAGTAAAAAATGAATTGAAATAATTGCTCATAGTTTCCGAGTCATTTAGTTCAAAACCATCAATATTTAACTGGTTAATAGCAGATTTGTGTCCATTTTGATTTTGGAATTCCTTGAATATTTTCCAAATATTAGCAGGATTGTTTTGACCATCTTCTATTTTCCGTTTAATACTTGATTTTCTTGCTGCATTCATTAGACTTGTTACTTTATTCCTCAATAATCTATAGTTCTCAACATCATTCTTTGTTTTAAATTTATCTCTCTGCTTTATTGCATCTAGAATATCAGAATTAACCCAATCAGGCTGATTTGCCCTCTTTACTCTGTGATGTCTAACCGGGACATGTTTGTCCAAGACGTTTATAAATAAGTCCATAAAAGAATCTACAGCATTATTTGGATCAGTTTCATTAAAAATGGTTGACCAATCAATAAGTCGTAAATCTTTTGAGAAATTATCATTATTGAAATTCTTAAAGGATCTGTATTTTATAAACTGATGTGAATTGCATAAATTTTTATAGTTTGCATTTCTGTTGCAAAATACTGGATAATGATCACTTATCCCAATTTTAGGAACAGAAAAATTACAAATATTGTCTGCATTGTCTGTATAAATATGATCTATAAGTGTTTTAAAATTTAGCCCTTCTCGAGTCGGTTCGTCAATAATTTGTGTGAATCCAAGGCCAAACATAAAATTAGTCCAATCATTTTTAATCTAAGAATTTAAAAGATCTCTATTCATATCCCCTAAAATTAATATTTCTTTTTCCTCTAATTGTGCTTTTTCTAGATGAATTTCAAATTTTTCTCTCCAGTCAACTCTTGATTCAGGATGTCTGTAGAGTAAACAAATTAAAAATGGCCTGCTTTTTGTTGGTTTGCATTCCAACCAAACACTTTCAATATCCCTATTCTCTAAATCTTCCCTTTGATTGCAGTTTAAATTATCTTTGACATACACTAAAATACCACCACCTCTGTTTTCTTTTCGATCTCTGCGAAAAGCTCTAAATCCATCAATTTGATAAAATTCTGTTTGATGATGTTCATTTAATTTTGTTTCACTGATGCCAAAAATGTGTATGTTATTATTTGTTAGTAATAATCTTAACTCATCAACTTTTGAGGAAATTCCTTGTACATTTAGTCAGTACTGTTATCAGTAAATTAACCCGTTACCTATGTCATGCAGTGATTGTTACGTATATCAGGGCTATCCGATCAACGTTTTTTGGCGTTGTCCCGGTTAGCTCAGTTGGTTGCGTCGCAGGAATTGCATGGCTAGGCGCTGTCGCCGTGACGGTGCGGGTTCGCTCCCAGCTAGAGACACTATCATTTGAACATTTAAATACCCAATATTTAAACATTTTTTGCTCAAATTGAGATTAGTTATAGTTATTTCTTCGTTTAGTAAAACACTGTTACATTTGCAAATATTCTGATTACAGTCACTACATATATCTGTTAAAATATCGAAACTATTAAGTGTTTGAATTTGTTTGTTTGATGTGGCTCCTTGGCCTATAGAGCATTCCAACATGTAACCTGTTTGTGTCCATACATACCAAGTTTTATGGTTTGTACCATTGCACTTCATGCATCTTGGTTGAGGTTGAGAATTATGCGGGTATTTCCGGATCAATCCGGTGTTTGTGTGCGAGTTGTTTTGAGGTCTGTAGGTCGAATATGTGGATTTGGTAAAGTCATCTACTAGAGGGCATTCCCTGTGAATAGATCCGGCAATTCTCTTTATTCCTGATGGAGATGGATGAACGTGGTCTTGTTGTCCCATGAACCTCATTTGTAGATTTCCATTTTTATCGTAAAAGTCGTTGAAGATATCTACAACGGAGACCCAGCTGTGATGTGCAGCCAATCGATCTATTATCGTGTTGAGGATACTAACATAAACGTCACCTCTCGGAGCCAATTTGCATACTACAGTCTTAATAGAGGGATTGCTTGCTTTTATCAAGGCAAGTAGCTGATATAGTTCATCTGTGAGTTCATGATCATTTGTTCTTGACAAGTCATTACCTCCAATATATTAAATCACTGTATTGAAGTGACATAAGTTGAAAGAGTGAATGTCATTCAGGACATCTTTGATGGTTCCTCCTGGGATAGCATGCTTATGAACACTGGTCAGGAGTCCTTTGGGGTTAAGTTTTTGGATTATTGAGTCCCCAAGTAGCAGTGTTGTTTTTATTGTTTGTTTCCTTGGTGCAGGTAATAAACTTTGGTTTTGATGTTGTTGATTTGAGGTTGAGTTTACTTTACGTCCAGATTTGTCTCATTTTGGCGATGTTGCATGTGATCTGGGCTGTTGATGTACGGTTAGGTTTTCTTTATGTCCAGTTTGGTCTTGTTTTGGTGTTGTTGCAGGTGATCTGGGCTCTGCAATTCGTATTTTGCTGCTGTTAGTCTCTGTTGTTAGTGCAGGAGATAGATGATGATGTTCCGTGCACTTCATGGCGGATGAATACTTTGGCTGACATTTAATTGCGTTGATTTCTTGATATATTGAATCTGTTCGGCTCCTCAAGTCATTTAATGCATCAAATATTTGTGTGAGCGCTTTATTATCCACATTGCTTGATTTATTTTCATTTGATCTATGATTTGCTAAAAGTTGCGTATTCTTTTCCATTAGTCGTTTCATTTCTTCTTCGACTATCATTGCCCCAGCGATGGAGTCTGCTATCGTTGATTTCAAAATTTTGTTTTCATCTGTAAGATCATCAATAATTGTCGTCATATTTGTGATCTGCTCATAAAGTTTTCTGTTTTCTTTTTTCAGTTCATTCACTTGTGATGTGTTGTCATATTTTCCCAGTATATCTTTGTTAAAGTTTTCTTGCATCATTATTGGCGGAAGGGTGTCGCATTCAATTTGAGATTCATCTGCCCAAGGATCCGAAAGTTTTTTAACATACGTTAATCCTATATAATAATGAAATGAATAAACTCGGAAACTCCAACCGACCTTTTATAAACATGTAAAATTCCATTTAAAGCAGAAAATTTCCAAGATTTTTTTAAATTTAAGAAATATGTTTTATGTTTTTAATTACTGCGCTTATCTGTATTATTTTATGCTATATACAATATTAAATAAGGTTTAATAGTAAAAAGTTACTGGTTCAGGGTATTTATCTCAACATAACGAAGCTCTTGAAAAGCTCTAGATTCATAGAAATAAGAAATACAGTGCTATTTAACAAATTTATGAACATTCAGTGAAAATTTAACAGCTATTTTCCGATTTGCATTGTGGTATATAAACTTGACCAGCTAAAGGTATGTAATAAATGTATTAATAAATACCATTTCCTGTAAAGAAGATAACTCCAAGGATAGAAGCTCTAAGTAGAAAAACCTCAATTGTTCAATAATGATAAAACGGTGATGTAGAATAATATTATATATTATAATGTTAAACCAGTATTTTAAAGCATGGCTTCTTCACATTTTCCTCACGAAAATAAAGATAAGTGTGTCTTAGATCATATTAGAGTCTCATGTTAATGGGAACCAAGACATACAAGACATGAATACGGAAATCTAGTCTGGTTCCTGTCTTCATATCGTATCAATCAAGCATGCAGTCCAGATAAAAAGAAATCTTACCCCCCCCCGTTCACACAGAGATGCGACGATCTCCGATCAAGACACGATCTGAAAAAAAAATGGATCGGGGCGGCTCGTGGCCGTTTGGCGTCAACATCGAGAAAATTGCTCGATTATTGTCTTCATTACGACCGTACTACGATGCCCCTACATCAAACGCGCTGCTAACCCGCTTCTACTACGATGTTACGCAGACCGTTGTCGACCAGCGGCCGCGTTCACTGCGTTTACGCAACGATGCCGCTACGAAATTCAAGATCATAAAACGGCGCTATGCAGACCTGGATGACATTACGATTATATCGCTACGGTGGTGCCGATCATATTAAGATAATATTACGCTTCAAGTACGGTTGCGATATAATGTATATATATATCTTGGTTTTGAAACATATTTTTCACTTCTTTTCAAACTTCAAACATGAACGGACGTATAAATGCTGATCTGATTCATCTGGATTTAATTCAGCAATTGTTAGTTGAACTTGAAAATGCACAGATAGTTAATAGGCGGAGGCGCAGAAGAAGGCCCAGAAGATACTGGTTAAGGCCATGGCTGTCTGCATCTAGAAGGCTCTATTACAGCTTTTAACAACACCTCGAGGTATCATTGACGACATTTTACCGTTATTGAGATTTTAATATTGTTACAGCTTTTAACAACACCTTGAGGTACCTCGATGATTTATTAAATATAGATAATAACCATTTTCCATTACTGGTTAATAAGATCTACCCTAAAGAACTACAACTTAATAAAGCGATCACTTCAGAAAAGCAAGCAAACTTTCTCGATCTAAATCTGTCAATTGAAAATGGTTATGTCACTACTAATATATATGATAAAATTTTAATTTTAATATAGTAAATTTTCCCTTTTTAGAAGGTGATGTTCCCCGTGCAACTTCTTACGGGGTGTATATTTTACAGCTTGTTCGCTTTTCAAGAGCTTGCAACGATATTAATGATTTCAATGAACGTAATCTTTGCATTTCAGAAATGTTTTTAAAACAAGGTTATCGGTATCACAAATTAAGGAAAACATTTTACAAGTTTTATCGTCGATACCCAGATCTAATTCATAAGTACAGGTGCAGTTTAAAATCACTATTGCATCAAGGTATTTCACAGCCGGGTTTTTATGGAGACTTAATTTATAAACTTAAGAAGATAAAGGGCAATGTTAATTTCTCCCGGTTATTCGTAAAAACCATCTGTAAAGTTAAAAAAAAGTTACCAACATGACATTTTACAGCGCTCTGCATGCCTGGTGATTAACCCTTCTACAGTTGATCATTACTCTTACCTCTTTGGTTGCACGACGGTTATGAAGGTTTATGGGGAAATCTTTTCTTCAAGGAACCTAGACGCTCGATTTGTTTCTTTTATCCCTGTAATAGTGTTCTTGCTGATTTTACTCCAGGAGCTCTGGTCTCGGTAAGATAATTGAGTACCCGCCCTTTGGCATTGTAATGCTATAAGATTCTTATGTTTAATATGTTTGTGTGCTTTTGCATGCATCATTGTTGAGCCGATAAGTGGGTTGGAGTTGTTTCACCAAGATGTCACAGGTACTTAACATGGGGTATTCATGGAACATATATTTTGAATCTAATTGTACAGTAAAAGTTATCATCTTTTTGGACTAAGGTTCCTTACGGGATTTTTATAGTGTTTATGGTATGATGATTCATTCAACACGTGATAATGTGCCTCTTAAAATCAGCAGTTTATTCTCACCCAATCAAAATTAATTTAGTTGTTCACGAATCTTCTTTCTCGAGTACTTCGCCGAGCTAGCTTTATTCGTGCAATGCGTGTGGCGGCAATATTTTGCATAAATTGATCGCCCACCCTTGTCTTTTTGGCATCACTATATTTGTGTTCTTACAGAGGGTTTGAACGCTAGTTTGGATTTAGGATGTTTGAAAGCGGTCGATAGAGGTACAATTAAATCTTGTTTTCTTTGTTATTTCTTAGATTTTTGGTAATATTTTAATTGTTGATTTCAATGTCTACTTGATTTTAAAGTATTGTTTTATGAAGCCTCTATAGCTCAGTGGTAGACCCGAGGCTTTGTAAGCGCTGTAAGCGCTAGGTTGCGGGTTCAAACCCAGCTCGCGTTGTGTTTTTTTTTGTATTGTTTTTGTTTTGTGGAGTTAAATTTCAATTTAATCAACAAAACCTAATCATAGTAAATTGTTTTCAGTATGACCAGAGGTCAGTCATTTTACAATTTATGTAAATCTAGCATTTGTATAAGGGCAAATGATAATCAATGTTAAGCTATTATTAAATGATTAATATTATGTTCTACATGTCAAGTTGCAATGTATATTTAGATATTTTATTATTTCATAATGTGTTCAGGGTTTTGATTTAATGATTCTTTTTAAATATAAGATATTAGAGAGTTTGGGGACACTTTTGTATTGCATATGTGCTGTTATTTGCAGCCGCTTAACACGTTAGGCAGGAGTTGCCAGACGATTTACCCTTGGAGCTCTACTGGGCGAAGCATTGGCTGGGGTAGTCACGTCGTCACGAATAACATACATTACGTTATTGCCGGTGGGCAAACTTGACTGTAATCCCAACGACGATAGGGCATGTCCAGCATTAGGCGGAAGGTACCACTTGCAACAGCGCAAGAAGCAAGAGGGATTTACAGACAATCGAACTTTCCCGAGGACAGAAAACAGTGTCAGGGAAGTGATTATTACACGTACATCTTTGGGTTGTATACCCTGATACAAGGACAGCAAAGTGCCCCTGCTGTGTTATTATACATCGCTTAATCTGTGAATATATGTGCGAGTCCCAAGTTGATCAACATCATTTGGTGAACACTGTGGACTATTAACGATTCATTCTGATATTTCATTTTTTGTTTTTCATTTATAAATATTCATTTTTTTATTTTCTTTTGTAAATAAATTGTTAAAAATTTCATAGTTTGTGTGTTCGGGCGGAGTATTCCCCTCGGCCTATCCGTGACACAAGACAACTTGTATTTGTTTTGTGATATGAGAACCTGTTGGGGCAAGTGTGAGGTTGGTGCACCCTAGAACCTGGTTAAACCCCCAGTGGCAATCTGACCGTTCCAAGGCGGTAACCCCTCTGGTTCTCATTTCTGTTAATTGTTAGTGGTGTCTCTTTTGAAAATGATCATTTTATTAACCATGCTCTCTCCCTCTCTTCTTCTTGACTGTGTGGAGAGGCTTTTTTTATGAATGTGGCGATTACTGATATGCATATTTCACCTTTTTGTTCAACTTTCAACTTTTTGAGGATGGAACCAGCGATGTTCGATGTGCTGCTCCAGGGAGAAAGCCCTAGAATTTAGAAGAAAGATACAATGCGCTTTTAGTACGATCATGGAGAAGTCTCCACGATGCCTCCGTACTGCTTGTACGATTTCGGCGCTTCTACGAGGCTCCTTTTACGACTTTACCCCGATTATTGTTGTGAGCATATTCAAAATAAGCGTTGCGAGAGCACAGAACTCTCCGATCATGAAGACGCTATCGCGATCATATTACGCTAATGAAGACTCCACTACGTTTTTCCTGCGACTTGTCACGATCGGCCATGTTTTCGGCCACGCTTTGATCATAGTAGAAGCGGCGTCTATGTGTGAACGGGGGACGTAAGATTTTGTGAAACAATCCAAGATATGAACAATTTAGGCTATAATTACAATGTATGTTGGATTTCGGAGAAGTGCAATAATCTATCATATATTGAAGGAAAAATAATATGTCATCGGCTAGAAGGGACCTTCATGAGCAAGCTAACATAAACATATTTAACATTCATTTTGCACGTCCAATGTATGTGAACAGCATAATCTCGCAACAGCTCACTAGATCTTACCCGCCATTCAACATGTCAAAACGAATGTTTTTTTCTTCTATAAGAAAACATGTGTCATTCGAATCAGTAATCAGTTTCTGAGTAACACGGTACTCGAGAATTTGGTTTACACTGAATTGCTTGATTCAGTCATACAAACGGCCTTAGTTCTATCTACAAGATAAGTGGATTTTTTTTACCTAAACGTCAGTTGATACGTCTATGCCAGGCAAAATGGGGTAGGCAAGTAATTCACCATACGGCTGGAAAAACATTGGGATTTGCATTTATATGCACTAAAAACGGCACCGATTCTCAAAGCGGTTTAAAAGTAAATAACAATGTGAGTAATACGTCGGAGAATGCAAAAGGACTGAATCAGGTTCTAACTTTAAGTCTTGCTCTTTTTATATCTAAAACTTTTGTATACGCCCGAGGAACGTATCATTTTATCGCCTCGGTGTCCATCTGTCCGTCCGTCTCTCCGTACGTCCGCCTGTCCGTTTGTCGTAAGCAATTTCTCTTCCTCTCTGTAACTCTTGAACCCCTTGAAAGAAAGAAACCTGACACACATGTTTACCTCATTAAGAGGACGTTCATAAGCCGTGTTCACGATGGCTCTCTTCAAGGTTGGGGTCATAGTTAGGAGTCAAAGGTCATATGACTTAATTTCCCGTTTGCTCTGAAACTCTGGAACCCTTTTGCAGGATTTCGAAGAAACCTGACACAAAAATTAACCATATTGAGAAGATGTGCAGAAGCCATGTTGAGGAAAGCTCGCTTTAAGCTCAATTTGTTTCCCTTCCGCTCTGTAACTCTAGAACCCCTTAAAGGATTTTGAAGAAACCTGGCACAAATGTTTACCACATTGAGAAAATGTGCAGAAGCCATGTTCAGGAAAGCTCGCTTTAAGCTCAATGTAAGACTTAGGGATCAAAGGTCATATGCCTTTGTTTCCCTTCCGCTCTGTAACTCTTCATATTTGTCGTGTTCAAAGGCTTTCAAAGTTCCCTTTTCATTTATTTCAATATCACAGTAGCGTTGTTTGTGCCGTATGTCGGCTGTAAAAAGTCTCCCCGTACATTCAATCAGTGCTGTTATCAGCTACGTCATTTGAAGGTCGTTGAGCACGATACTTAATATGTACTAAGTTAATAGTACTTCTAAAATTACTTTTGTTTTTATATTTCGACCAGTTTAAACATAGGTGGTTTCAATATCCTAGCTAATAAGGTTTTGAATATTGTCCAATCACCCCCAAGGATATACTTCCTGCTTTTTATATTTTGCCTTTGGCGTTGTCTGTGATACGCAGGATTTATATTCTAAGATCCCCTTTCAAAATTCTATTCTGTTAAGTTCCGCCCATTGTTTTCTCGTTTAGGGCAAACCCATTCTTTTATCTGGGGACCATAGGCCGCTGAACATGGAATGCTATTAATCTGAAAATACCTCATTGAAGGTTCCATGTTCACCGCCATATGCATACCATCGTTTGGGATGGATCAAAATTGTACTGTTTATTGGTGTAAATATTGAGTTGCGCTCAACCCGGGGCTAGGCGGCGTGGGCAGTAATATGCAATCCCATTACTGCCCATGAACAGGCTCAATCAAACCGAGCCTGCAGTATTTTCATATTTGTCGTGTTCAAAGGCTTTCAAAGTTTCCTTTTCATCTATTTGAACCCCTTAAAGGATTTCGAAAAAACCTGACACAAATGTTTACCACATTGAGAAGATTTGCAGAAGCAATGTTCAGGAAAGCTTGCTTTAAGCTCAATGTAAGACTTAGGGATCAAAGGTCATATGCCTTAGTTTCCCTTCCGCTCTGTAACTCTTGAACCCCTTAAAGGATTTCGAAGAAACCTGACACAAATGTTAACCACATTAAGAAGATGTGCAGAAGCCATGTTCAGGAAAGCTCGCTTTAAGCTCAATTTGTTTCCCTTCCGCTCTGTAACTCTTGAACCCCTTAAAGGATTTCGAAGAAACCTGACACAAATGTTTACCACATTGAGAAGATGTACAGAAGCCATGTTCCAGATTGCTCGCTTCAAGGTGAAGATAAGACTTAGGATTAAACTTTAATACGATTGTGCGTATATTTCTGGGCATTTGCTCTGAATTGCAGCTAGTGCTCTTGTTTTTATTTGGGATATCTTATTTTGTTTGCTTTTTTTATTGAACTGGTTCCCTTGTATGTTACTATCAACAGCATATGTTGTAACTTTTTATTGTTTTAAGTACGGAAAACCGAGACCACGTTTCTGTGGTACAACATATTGATGCTACCTCCAAGTTTTGGGTGTTTTTTGTACCTGATTAGGATTCTGTAAATAAATCAAGAGTTACTAGTGAAATCTGACAAACTTTTGTGGACTTCGCCTATTAGCTTATTGAAGGCATTTCAGTGATACGTCCTGTTTTTCCAAACGGGCATATAAAATGACATTAGGACAAATGAAATGCAATTTCTTACACTTTTGACGGCGGGTGAGCAATCGTGGGTTTTCTTACCATATTTCGTTGTCAAATGACACATGTAACGAAAATTTAAGATCCAACATTTTCTTGTTACTATTAATTACATGTACCAGAAATCATTTATTACAATATATCAAATACTTTAATCATTTATATAGTTATCTAGTTATTTATTAGCAGGTACCTTGATCTTTGAAATTCATCATAATAGTATCCATTATTAAGCAATGACATATAATTCAACCATACTCAGAGACTTGTTATTGCTATAAACCATTATATAATAAAAAGTAAAAATATTCAATACAATAACAATTACACCCCACCTCCATTTACTGTAAAGTTTAGACAAAAATCATATTAGCGAGTCTCATTATTGAACAAAATATTTTTGAAAGTACAATGAGTGTCCATAATATGTTGTTGTTGTTTCTTTTTCAATTAAATACAAAGTTATTCACTTATATAATACAATACTTTAAAGATAAATCAACTGTTTAATACGCAAAATAAAACGAAGTTAATAAGATAATGAAAGTTTGTTGACATTATTATGAAAAGTGATAAAATCTAAATTTTTGTTATCGGTACTTTGCCTCATTTAATATACATGTATAGCATATACATTTTTTATAACATACATTCAACTGTAAACAAAGAGATTGCATTTTGTTAAATATGTCAAGTAAAATTAATACTTATACTGGAATTAGTTAAAACGGATAGTTATATGCATGTGTATAATGTAATGTATTTAACAGTTATACGAATCATTACGTTAAAGTTCTACTCTTTTGCAAGTAACTGTTGAGAGCGTCCAAATCCAAACCTAAAGTGAAGTATTTGAGGTTTTGAACGCATGATAGACACTGTTTCATATAAATTTTTATCGGAAACTGGTAACGCTCGAGAACAGGACACCGGAGGATATTTATATCCAGTCATATATTAATTATAATAGGATTTCCTGTATACGGAATTCAGTTCCGGATAATAATATTAACACTGACACATCAAAAGAACATGCAGATGATTATTTTATTGCAATGAATTATAACAAGACATAGTACATGTTTTGCAAAATTATCCAATAACAATAATCACATAAAGCACGAAATCAATTACCAGACAGTCACGTGAGAGACAAGTACATTCAAATGTGACTTATCAGCAAAATGTTTTACACATTTGATATCACCATATTCGCGTGATGAATTCGAGTAGTAATCACAGAAAAACTATTATTTAACTGCCATCACGTGACTGTCTAATTATGCATAATCAGTTACAATTTTTGATTTGACTGTAGAAAGTTAAAACAGTAATCACAGTAGGAACAAAATATTTAAAAGACACAATTCTGTGTTGTTTATTTGTCTATAAAATACTAGTTGCTCACTATTAGTGTAATAATGTGAATCAATTGTGATATAGATAGAAAAGAATAACAACAACAGGAAAAATGATTTCAAATATTCCATCCCTCGAATCACACAAACATACCTATACGACCCCTGTTTATAACCAGTAATCATCCATTCTTTGAATTTATTACGATTGTCACCAATTGTATAATAACAAGCTTAATTTAAACATGTATATCCCTCGTCAAAGAAAAAATAAACAAACGACTTAATCACTTGTCATTAATGGCATAACAGTCATGCATAAGCCTTTCAAATATTATGAATGAAACTAAAACGTCAAGTAAACATGCAGAACACATACATCACTATGAAGTTATCATGTACATGTAAAAATAAAGAGAAAAAGCTTTAGAGGTCCCCATGCTCTTGACCTTTGATATGTCTAAATTAAGGGTTATCTAATTGTCATGATCAACAACGTATCTAATAAGAGGACATTCGTCAGTTATTGATCGGACAACTCCCTATTAATTAATTTGATAAGATTTTTGGCGTTAAAGATCACGGTGACCTTGATTAATTGCAAATAAAATCACCTCATAGTTTTATTTTGTTTTTTTCTCTAATCATTTTAAGTTCTTCATTTGAACCACAACTTAAATTAATAAAATCAAATAATTTTTATCATTTCTCAAATTAGATAAAAAGTATTGTCCAAAAAAGGTATCATGTTACATATCTTACAACTTCTTTTTCAACTTCAAACACTTATTTTAAGAATTGAATCGATATTTGATGGTATGGAAACAGTTGGTTTGTTTAAAGTGTTTGAAGCCCTTCGGGCTTCATGCGTTTTTAAACAATCCATCACGTTTCCATATTCAAATGAAACCGTCGAATATTAATTCAAACCTTATATTTACATTCATAAATACCTTCATAAAAACAAAAAAATATAAGTAGAATTGATGAAATTACGACTTTTTCGAATGGCGATTGGAACAGCTACGTTGACGTCAAAGTGAATGACGGCACGCTTGTTCGCAGCAACTCCTTGCAAAACCTGTTTGCTCGTTCACGTCACACGTCAAAATATTATGCACAGTCCAATAAATTGTGAACGGCCTTTACTGTAGCCACGCCTTTTAAAGTTATACGTTACACTGTGCAACATCAGGAATTATGATTTGTTAGGTGAATAAGACTTCATCGTAGGGGATGAAGTGGAAGTGTAAATATTTACATATGCATCAATCCCACAAGATGTGGGCAACATTAACATTAGCTACATACATTATGAACAGCAGCATAATATATTACAACACAATCATAATTTTGGTAAACGGCTACATATACATTCATCATTATATACATTGAACTCATTGTGTTACACAAAGTTGTGAAGTGTGCTTTTATTGTTCAATATGCTAGTCAAAGTACAATTATAGTCCATGTATTAACTGTTGGTGCTCAACATTGTCTAACATCTTTCTATATAATAGCATAATTCAGGCAGTATAATAATGGATCTTACAAAAACAGAACAAAAAGATAAACGATCAATACCTCCTTACTTGGGATGGAATGTTAAATCAAACATCAAATACATTTACTATTATGTTATTCAAGACTGTATTTAAAATTAACCTAATCTATGACTTTGAAATACATTTCATTCGTTTTCATAGTGAGTGCATTCAAAAATATAGTAATACTCATCTTCGACAGTATTAGCATTAACGCATAAATGACATTTTCTTTCAAGAATGCACTCACTTTGAAAACGAATGAAATGTATTTTTAAACAGATGTTATTACCATCATCCCAATGCTTAAAATATGAAACAACTGTTTAATACACAAAATAAATCGGAGTAAGTTTGTTGACATTATAATGAAAAATGCTAAACTCTGTCAGAATTTTTGTTATCAGTACTTTACCTCATTTATTATTACATGTACGTGTAAAGCATATACATTTTGTAGATTTTTTTTAACATACATTTACCTTTTGATTATCAATATTATGACTAATTTATATAACATGCTTATCATATTGTAGTTTGTATAACATACATGTACTTTTGGATGAAAGATAGCTATCACCTTTACGGGTTTTGCTCAATTCGTTTGGAGCAAAGCTCTTTATAATAGGTGATGACGACATTGCAAAATTGTATGAATGCAACACACTTTTTAAAAATTAATTAATACATCATTTTAAACTACTATTGACGTACAGACAAACTGTCTTTAAGGACCAACCTGAAACCAAAAAGTCGTCCTGGAAGGCAGGTGGTCTTTGTTTACACTGAACTTTTTTAAATGTGGTCTCTTTCCACATATGTGTTGTTTTGTTTAAATAGTAACATTAATTGTATAGAAACACTATTAAATCCAAAGAAAGAATTATTTTTGTCCTATTCCACAATTCATGAAATGTCTCGACAAACACAAGATAAAAGTCTTTACCTACAAACTGATTTATTTTTACAAATTATCTTCTGATTTAAGGTAAGACCTGTGTAATGGGCACTGTTAAGAATCCAACATCTGATTATATTTTCATTTACTGCTTCATACCACTGACTTGTATGCAAAATTTTAATGATTTTCACCGTGTAGTTTTTGAGATTTTTAGCTTTTTTTATTTAAAAAAGTGAGAAAAAACGTGAAAGTATCCAAATTCTTTAATCGGTGACAAAATTTTTTGTTATTGATAAATTCAACCTTGATTTTTTACAGTGTATCAAAAATATGTTATATTTTACTAAACCAATTTAAGATATAATATATAAATACATAATATATCTTAAAATGACATTTTTTGACCAAATAAATTTAAAAAATGCATTTTTTTATATTTCACGAGACTAAATTAATGAAAATTGTGCAAAATCCTGATTGGTGCAATATACCAAACTTTACTATTTTTTAACTATATACCTTAAACAAAATTTAAACACAATTTCAGAGAAGTTTACCGTCCAGTTTTAGAAATTTTCAAATTGATGACTTGAATAAACACTATTCTGATAGCGAAAACCCCTTTAATCTTGATTATTTTGCTTATTTTAGTTTAAATCATGAGAATTTTTTATTAAATGACAGAATTACACAGGAAAAAAAGAAATATGCCAATTATTTAAGCTCTAGGCTTACAAAAAAAAAATAGCTTCCAGTAGGATTGGAACCCTGGTCCTCTTGCAACTGTAAGGGGAAGTAACCACTGCGGGGAGTTTGGCTAATTTACTACTATAGTTACCTCCCTTGGATACTTTTCTGGATAAAGGTATTCATTACACAGGTCTTACCTTAACGAATTGAATACACACATCAAACCGATTTGTTATATCCTCTTATAAGGTTAAGTAAAACTGGAAACAAAACAAACAGTAAATGTTTACTTTTTAAAAACTGTGGGTGACTAATGTTTAAGTGTCACGTTTGAATGTGTGTATGTATGTGTAAGGATTTATCTTTTTTTAATTTTAAGTACGATGTACTTACTGAGAAATTATGAAATAAACATGAGAACTTGTAAAACCCACCTATAGGTTCGCAATAGAATGGATTATGACCACGCTCCAGTGATATCTTTGTTACATAATATGGTGATTTTGCCACTTTTAAATTTGACAGCAAAAAGGAGAACATTCAAAGTGTTCCCATGGTATTTGAGACCTGCAGTCTTAAATCTCAAACATCTGATTGATTAAAACTAAGCTCAGTCTCCAAACTGATTAATAATAAGCTAGAGTTTAGAGACCCGTCTCCAATGTTAGCTTTATCATCTTGGGCACAGTACTTAGAGTATAGTATTAGCAAATGTGTTGACTGCATATTTAGAGTTCATTGATGGTCTGAGTGTTTGGTCGATATTCTAGCTAAATCAATGAACCAAACGGTCATTATTATGATATGTGTGTCGTTGTCTGCACCAGGCAATGTCTTTTGCATCTCTGTCTTGTTTTTCTTAAATAATTATAGGTTATTAGACGTTTTACTGTACAATACGGGAATATATTTGGACGAGTACACAGCTTGAAAAGTCATATTGTACGAGTCCAAATATATCCCGTATTGTACAGTAAAACGTCTAATAACCTTTTTATTCTACATCTAATGAATGAAGCATGGCTTTTCAAGCGTTTAAAGACTATTCCATATATATTCCATATTGTATGGTCCAATATTTTATTAAGTTCTACATTTCTCTTTCATTCGGATCATTTTTACGGTCAACGGCTTTTATCGTTGTAAAACAATGGTAAAGTGCATTTGCACTTAATCATCCAATATGAAAAAATACGGACTTTTTTGGATCCAATACGGGAAAATATTGGACGGTCACGTGGTACAATTAAATGACGCTAATTGGATGAATTTATTAGATATAGAATAATGATAATGCTTATACACACGATAGAATGCCAACATAATGCATAACTTTAAAAAAGGTGAGCAATTTCTGCTTGAAAGATCACCGTGACATTTACCTGTTATCCGTGAGGTGTCATATACCTGTTTTGATTAATCAATAGTCTACGTTTGATGACACCATGTCTTAGAGTTCTCTATTTATTGATAAGACACTACTGTTTTACATTAACCACCGTGATATTCACTTCCCCTATTCACATACAAAATATTCCATCTGCATAAAAACGTTGGTGTTCCGGAACGTTAAAATCCAACATGTTCTACATATGTTTGATAACATGAACCAGATATCGTTAATGACATTCTATAAAATATTATTGTAAAATGACGTCCCGTCATTCTACTATCTAAAAAAAAACTGACAAAACAATCAGGACTACTTTCAATTAGTATCTCTCAATCAGCTTGTCCATCCTACAGGCTGCAAACTAAAAAATAACACAAAAACATAAAAACTCTCAGGCTATACTTGCAGGTCTTAAAAGGAAAACATTAATGATCTTAACACTACCTACAAAAAGTAAACCCTGAAATAAATGTAATAAATTCTCACTTGTCTCCCCTCTCGAAAAAAATTGTGTCCCACAACTTTCAGGTCCTCTTCTGAAAAGAAATAAAAATATAAATATACCGCATGTCAGAAAACGCTAACTAACAAAAACAATATGCATATAAATGACAAAGGTAAGTTATCACTAAAACATTTATTAACTTTTTTAAAACCTGTTTTTACATAAATTAGTCATTCCATTATTCACTTCATTTTCAAAATAGCCTTAATGATTTTATTCATTGTTACTGTGTCCAATGTTTTAAACACTCCAGAAGATAAGATCAAGTCCAAAGCTTTGGCTTTAGCCAACCATTTAGCGCTTACTTGTTGCTGGTTAACGTGGAAGTCGCCAAACCAAGCTGGACGTTTCCTAGTCCTTGTTGATCTTCTTAAGCCTTGTTCTCTTTCTTCAACTTCGTCTTCCTCTGTGGTTGCACTGGCTGATTCATCTTCTGTGTCATGATCTGCTTCTTCTGTGTCATGATCTGACTCTTCTGAGGATTCCCTGTTAGCTTCCTCTTCTGCATCACTGTCTGTTTCACTAACAGATGTTCATCTGGTCACTTCTGCTTCCTTTCTCTCTGCTTCATCTAATCTCCTTTCTGGCTCTCTTCTGTCTTCCAATCTCCTTTCTGGTTCTCCTCTGAGTTCAGTTCTGAGGGCGTCCCCTCCATAATATGTTGGTACAACATATTCCACTGCACTCTCGTTCTCCGATTCAGTGACGTCACTTGGTTTTCCATGATTTTTCTCACTTTGTCTCTTGACAGTATAGTCCTCTCTTGTCGGCATATGACCAAATCCATTCCCTTTATTCTCCAAAGACTGCCTAACTCTTGGAGTAGGCTTTGGGTTTTGAACATACTTTGGTTCCTCTACTAAAATACCTTCTTCTTCCTTCTCAAATCTGTTATTGATATATCAAACTGGAAGAAGGTGATTCCTGTGTAATTTCTTGATTACACCTGCAGGTGACCTTATTTCATAAACAGGGATGTCCTTATTGGGTTGGCAATTACTTGGTACAGATCTGGCTCGAACTTGTCTGCAATCTTGTGTCTGCCTTCGAATGCCAGTATCTTCACTAAGACATTGTCTCCTACTTCTATCCTGGCTGCCTTAGCCTTTCTGTCATAAACCTCTTTCTGTCTGTCTGCTACCATGTCTGTAACTCTGTTAACAATCTCCCGAGTTCCTTTCAGCCTTTCTTTGAGTTCTTGTAAGTAGGCTCTTGTAGTCTTATTACTGCTTTCAGGTTCAGTAGTTTCAAACATGGAGTCTATAGGTAGTTTGGGTTCTCTACCAAACATCAGTTCGAATGGAGAAATTCCTATCGTTTCACGAACATTGCAATTGTATGCGTAAACAAGCAAGGGAACATTCGTCTTCCAATCCTTTTTCTGATCTGGATCTAGAGTCCCGAGCATGTTTAACAATGTGCCATTGTAACGCTCTGTAACACCATTATCCATAGGGTGATATGGAGTAGTACGTGATTTCTTTATCCCCATAATATTGCAGAGTTCCTTAATAATTTCAGATTCAAAATTGTCTCCTTGATCGGAATGGAGTCTGGTTGGAATACCATAGTGAACTATAAAGTTGTTGTAGAAGGCGTCCGCTGTTGTCTTTGCAGTTTGGTTCTTTCAGGGTATTGCTAATGCGTATTTAGTGAAATGGTCTGTTATCACTAAGATATTTTCAAATCCAACCTTTGAAGACTCTAACGATTAGAAATCCATGGCAACTAACTCCAATGGGTATGTTGTTCTGATGTTTACAAGAGGTGCACGAATGTTGGTAGAGGTCTTCCTTCTTATGCATCTTTCGCAGTGACTGATCCAAGTTTCAGTGTCAGCTGTCATGCAAGGCCAATAAAACCTTGTGCGAAGCAATGATGACGTTCTGTCACGCCCTGGGTGACCAATGTCATTGTGAAGTCCTTCTAAAACTTGCTTCCTATAGACTTCAGGCAAAACTAACTGCCTAATGACCTTGTTGTCATTCTTGATCTCTCTGTAAAGGATCCCTCTTATCATCTTGAAGTGATGAAAGTTCTTCTTCATGATGTGATCCTCTTTCACAAAGGTAACAGTCTTGTCTGGGAGTTTCTGATCCAGTACTGCACGAACCCATTTTCCTAAGATGTTATCTCCTCTTTGTTGTTTCCTTATTTCCTGTGCCTCAATCCGGGCAATAGGCTCACCAGGATACTCATTCAGATCTACTAAGTTAATGTCCTGAGCCTGCATGACCTCTATGTATGCTGGTACTTGAATTGTATTGAGCAGATAGTCTTCACAACTGCATCATTTACTTTAACTCTATCTCCATCAGTGGTGTTAAGTCTCTCATATGGGTAACGCGACATACCATCTGCGTCTGCGTTTCTAAGTCCATTTCTATAGATTATGTCAAAAAGATATTCGTCAAGTGCAGAAGCCCATCGTTGCCCAGTGGCGTCAAGTTTTGCAGAGGTCAAGACATGTGTGAGAGGATTATTATCTGTATAAACTGTAAAGTTGTTTAACATCAGATAATCCGAGAACTTTTCAGTGATGGCCCATTTGAGTGCTAAGAACTCTAACTTGAAGGTAGAATAGTTCTTTTCTGAACGTGACAAACTCCTACTTGCGAAAGCTATAACCCGCTTCTTGTCATCCTGGGTTTGATACAAGACTGCTCCAAGTCCCTGTGTAGAAGCGTCTGTATGGAGTTCAAAGGGCTGTGTAAAGTCTGGATAGGCCAAAATAGGTGGATTAGTAAGAATTTCCTTAAGATGTTCAAACACTTGCTGTTGCTCTTCTTCCCAAATCCATGATTTTTTGTTGTTTATTAGCTCTGTTCTTTCTAGTAGTTGTAGGTGGAAGTAGATCAGAAAGTAGTCTTGTTATCTTTGAAAAGTCTTGAATAAAGCGGCGATAATATCCTGAGAACGCCAAAAATGATCTGAGTTCGTCTGAGTTGTTTGGAGTCGACCAGTTCTTAACTTTGGCTATTTTATCAGGGTCAGTTTCAATCCCATATTCGCTGACAACATGACCAAGAAATTTCACACGTTTTTGGAGAAAGAAACATTTGTCAGCCGATAGCTTTAAGCTACATTCCTTTAGTCCGGTAAGAACAAGGTTTAACCTTTCCAAACGTTGTTCAAATGTTTCTGAGAATACTATCAAGTCATCCAGATCGATAATGCATATTTTGAGATTATAATCCCCTAAACATTCCTCCATAAGTCTTTGATATGTGGCTGGGCTGTTACTAAGGCCAAACGACATTTTAACATACTCAAAGAAGCCTAGTGCTCCTACAGTGAAGGCGGTTCTTTCCTTGTGTTGTTCCTCCACTTCAACTTGATGGTAACCTGCCTTTATATCAATTGTGCTAAACCATTTAGCACCTTTGAGTACGTCAAACACCTCCTCGATTCGGGGCAATGCGTATGCGTCCTTCACTGATTTGGCATTTAACATTCTATAGTCCACGCACATGCGTAGTTTGCCATTCTTCTTACGCATGAGAACTACATTAGATGCCCATGGGGACTTTGACCAACGAATGATTCCGCATGCCAGAAGTTGTTCGAGGTGTTGCCTAGCTTCGTCTTCCATCGCAGGTGGTATCCTCCTATGTCTCTGCTTAAATGGTGTTTCATCTAGGAGGTCGATTCGGTGTTTTATTAAGTCGCAGTTGCCAATGTCTGTGTCACTTTTAGAAAATATGTCAATATGTTTAAGAAGAAGTTCTCTGACTTTCATGTCTTGTTCTGGTGTTCATGATGATTCTATTGTGACATCCTCAAATATCTTTCTGTGATCAGACTCCTGTCATATACTGAATCATCCACTATCACTGGTTGTAATTCACAAAGTATGGCTCTATGTGCTATGTGAAATTGTGAATAGTATCTGTTGTTAAGTTAGAAAGATGTACTGTCACATGTTTACTTCTTTGGTATTCATAGTTGGTTACAGAAGGAGTCACATCAATGAAATCTGGAAGTGAAGATAATTATGTTTGTTGAAGAATAGCACAAGTTGGTTGGTAGTCTATTTCCTTGTCAAGATATCCATTGATGCTAATTGTTTGGTTAGGTCCAAGTGTGACTTTCGATGTTTCAGCACACCTAACAATTGTTAATCTGTTATTGTTCTTCTTTATCTCCTTTTCTCTAATGCATATGCATCTCAAAGCTAAGTACCATGGTGTCTTTAATGATGCGTTTTGAAGATATTGATCACCATGCGTATTCTTGCAACTTGATGCCAATTCCTTAAGGATGTTTGTTCCTATTAATACTGGAGTCTTCGAGTTGTATGGTGTTTCAGGAACTACTAAAAAGATGCATAGTTGATTTCCCAATTAAGGAATTCCATCAGTATTCAAATCAGCTTCAATGTATCCAAAGTATGGAAGGTGTTGTCCATCAGCACATTCTATGTTAAAGAGGTTCTTAACTGGTTGAAGTTATAAAGACGACAAATGTTCCGAATAAAATGGTTGACTAATTGTAGATATACAAGATCCTGTGTCTAAAAGTGCTGTTGTTTCTATACTGTTAATCCAAACTTGAGATTCAATTGATGTTCCTACTAATTCTGGACCATTATTTTTCTTGATGTTTCCTGTGCTTCCATCTGGTCCTGTCATAGAAGCACTTACAGGTTTTCCTGACAGTATCTTGCAATATGTCCGAATTTGTTGCATCGATAACATCTTGGATTGTAATCTTGTTGTTCTAGTTGAGCTGATGTATTTGGCTGAAATGTTGTTGATCCGGTAGGTCTGTTTGGTGTACAATCACTTCTATCTCTGCCCCTACCTCTACCTCGGTTTCCCCTATGACCACTTCTCTGGTGTCTGGGTCCTCTGTAATTTCCTCTATATTGGAAAAATGCTTGATGATGCATCAGCATTTGTGTCTGTTGTTGGACGAGCTGCTGCTGTTGGTCCTTGTCTTCTTCTATCTTCTTAATCCTGTCATTTATCTGCTTCAGCAGATCCTTAACCTCTTCCATTTCTGATGGTTTCTTTTCAGCAATAGACTGACACTTTGCAGATTTATCCTTCTCTTTTGAGGTAGTTGTTGATAAGTTGTTCTCATTTTCAAGTTTTCTAACTTCAACTTTGAATTTCTGGTAGTCACTACTAAGAACGAATTGTGTGTTGGCCAACTGTTTCAGTGGCAGTGCTAAGCCTTGGTATAGAACACCAATCAAACATTTTTGTTGAGAAGATTTCAACACCTTAAGTTATACAGCTTGGTTGAACAATTCTTCAACTCGGGCGGCATACTTGGTGAATGATTCTGTTGGGCCCTTTGACAAGCATAGAACTTTTTGAGAACAGTTTCTGGAGGGTCTATCTGTCCATATGTACTATGGAACTGTTCTAGTATTTCTCCAACTGATGCATTAAGACCTATTCTCCTCATAAGACTTGCTGCGTCGCCCCTAACTGATTTCCGTATTGCATAAGCAATAATTTCTTCAGAGAAAGCATGTTCCTCTACGAGACATTCTATCTCATACCTCCAGGTTAAATAATCCACATCCCCTTTATTCTCTTCTCCGAAGAATAATGAAATCCTGGGAATCAGATGACGCTTTTCGGTGGAGGGGGCTGTTGGTGGTTTCATAGCTTCCTTATATCTGTGAATATATGCCTCGAATCCTTCCTTAGTTTCAATACCCTCGGGTTTGATACCCAGAGTTCTAATTGCACCAAGCAATTTCAATTCTTGTTCACTCACATCATCTTTCGTTGCTGGCCTAGCCATACTTGAAGTTTAAGTTCAAATTCAAATTCACTTGCTATATGAATATATCACAATTTCACTTTCAATATTCACAAACGTCACAGTGACTGTCTAACTATATACATATAGCATTATCACTTCAACCAAAACACTATGTCACTAAACACTATCACTGATGAAGTCACACAAACTGATTTCACTAAATTATTCACTGAATAATTTCACTTCAAATTCATAAGTGTCACTTATCACTTAAAATTCAACACTTGATGTAATGCTCAATACTTTAATTCACTTGAGTGTAAACTCAATACTCAATCACCACCCAAAAAAATTACTGTTGGTCATGTACATCCACCTTAATTATTTTAATACTTTCTTAAGTTAGACACCCTTAATTTTAATTCCTTAAATTAAGTTAAGTACTTAATAAAATAGAAAGGATCTATTTTATTTCTTCCTACTTTTGCACTAAGTTTAACAGTTCTTATATCTGTTCCTTAAATTATTTATTCTAAGCAGAATATATTTGATTAATTAACTTACTTTTAATTAACCTTAATATCTTAATTAAATACTTATTTGTAATTTTATCTTCAGGTACTAAGTACTAAATGAAGTATTAACCTATTTATAATTTTATAACAAGCTACTTTCAAATTAAATTTAAAGATTCTATTTATAATATTTAGTTTGAGATAATTAAATTTGTTTTTAATTAATTTAAAAATATTTCAAATGCCTTATTAAATTTAATTTAAGATTACAGAGTACAGCTTACTACCTTATAATCTGTATATGTATTTGGCCGTTGGGCGCCAAATTGTAACACACTATGTGTATGGGGGTTAACACAAACAAATAGTTCTGGTTTCACTTTTTATTATATGTTCATTCGTAAGTAATGGCAAGTGTAACTCGAATCAGAGTCAATGTTCTCACTGATGAGAACAATCATACCCGAAATGGCTCTGAAATACATAAGATAAAATAGTGCTTACAGAATGATTAAATAATTAGAAAGCACTAGTTCAAATTAACATAAATAATAAGATTTTAACAAATAATTATCTAGTTACACAAACAATACAATGTCATGTACATAATTATTAAAATATGGGTCCATAGCGCAGTGGTCTAACAATCATAAAAACCATTTAAAATGGGAAATTAACAATTCCTTAACTAAACAACAAGATACAATTTGGTTCTTTACAATAGTTACCTAACTTACCAGATTTCTGGAATCTGTAAACCCCAGGTTGTTTGCATTGAGACCGCCATCTTTTATGGAAAATGAATCACATTTGAAATTACGAAATTTAAGAATGCCAAATACAAAAATGACGTCGTTCAATAAACTTTACTAGAACAATAGTTATAAACAATGCAAACATGAATGTCAAATTTTCCTTTTGTACTCACTGTGAGAAACATGTTTTGCTATTGTTCTAGTAAAGTTTATTGAACTAAATTCTAAGACATTGTTAACCTTGTTATAGACAACCTTCCTGTGACTGTAGTTTAATATTATTATAGTGGATAATTTGGAAGTTTGGACTCCCGGCAATAAGCTACACTCAGTGAGTGAAATTGTTTCATATTTCTATTTTTTTATAATTCCTGATTGACCTGTAACATTTATATGCCCTATAAATGATATCTGAAGTAATAAGAATATTTTTAATTATTAAATAACATGAAATTTTATGAAAATGGGAAACCACACTCCCCCTAACTTTAAAAGTTTATTATGACAAATGATACCACCTTAATCTTATCCTTAAAGTTTATTGCAATATGATAATATATAAATAAACTTAATTAAGATATAAATATGACAATACAAATATTAATCGAAATAATATCAACACTGAATGTTTGCATTTGGACGGTATTTGATCAAATTCAATGTGTCACCAACCAATCTTTAAAGAGCAAATTTTTTTAAAATACGGCGTCCGGAAAATCATAGAATACTTTAAATCTCACTTCATAACGTTTATACATTGCCCTTACAACATTGATTTTATGTCTTAAATTTAACTGAGATAACCCTATTTGACAAAGTAAACACTATCGAGTCGAAAAACTTGCCATAGGGAAATCCAACATAATATCTATAGGACGTCAACGATAACTAGTCAGTCAAGTGACAAATAACTTATATTAAACATTATTATTTACAATTTACAAAACTGATTTCACCTGATTCTATTAAAAAGAAATAGCTACTGAAAATATACGAGCGTATTTAATCCACTCATACACACAAGAAGATAAAAACTGCATATATTAACAGTGTTTCATGTGACAGTCTACTTATCCATAATCAATTATCTGTACTAAGAGTATTGCAAAACGTTCCCAACATAATTTGAATCTATACTTAAAGAAATTAGAAACGCAACTTGTTTAAAAAAACAAATATAAATGTTTCAACACGACCTCTATATTTGTGTATGCCTCGTCGTTACTGAACTTCGTTAAACTTTGTTATCGACTTCGAGTGACCGCTGATATCACATGCGGCACTGGTTTCTTGCAAACAACAAGGGGTGTGTATACAGGAGCCGTGTAGAGTGTACACGTTCGGTCACTTTACTCGATTCATCTTTGTGGAAATGAAATCTTATTCTCTCCGACATTGAGCAAACCACGTCTATGTGAAGACAAACATCGTGCTGCCGTTATGATGTTAATTAACGGAAGATGGCAGCATAACGTTGCCCGTAACTTCAGAGTGCACAAGAGCTGCTTGAACGCTAAAGCACCTCTTGCACCTGCAACGACCGTTCACGACCTGGCCGTACTCGTATGACTGCGTGTCAGGAGGACGCGTTAATATGGGTGACGCACCTACGCCATATGTTTCAGACAACTAACCAAAACTGCATGAACACTAAGAATATGTGCGCGAACAGTTTCTAACAGGCTTCGATAGGCTGATATTACTATGCGCCAGCCGAACCTAGCCTCAGGAAAAAACTGGACGACAACGTGGTATAAACTGGCTGCATGTTCATCGCCCTGTGGTATTTTTAAGGCCTGTTGGAGGAGGGTGTTGTTTTCGGACGATTCTCGTTATCTGTGAACATCATCCAGCTCCGATGACAATTGAAAAATCGAGGCAGGCATTGAGGGAGGAGTGGTACAACATTTCAATTCGTGAAATAAACGGCCTCATCAACTTCATGCACAGGCATATTCGTGCCGCCATATCGGATGTTAGGGCATCGCGAAGACGTCGCTGTTTCAGAGTTGATTCTTTGGTATATTTTGAAAGTCAATTAATTGGTTCTAATTGCGAAGAGTTAACAAATGTTCATGTTTAACGGAGAAAAAAACAATTTGAACTCAAATTTAAAAAGTAAATAATAATAGTTACCTAAAGTTGAAGTTGCGTTTCTAAATTTCATTAGTACATTTTGAAGTCTGATACAGACAACCTTAAAATTGTATGGCAGTTGTTATTGCACTGTCAGTGTTAAAAAGCAAATCTCTCAAAATCTCTTATTTGGCAAGAAGCAAAACTCTCAAACTTTAAATGTTATTAATGCTTGTTTATTTTATATACGTAAAGATACGTAAGAACATTTAAAAACTATTGAGACCTAAAAGACCCTAAAATTTAATTTACAACCACACAAAACGAAGCAAAACTTAACATATATTTGAACGCCTTCACTAGTAATGAGCACCTGCCAACAATATTTAAGGACCTTTTGTCTAAAATGCATACAATATGGCGCGCTTCACGGGAAAAAGTACATTCGGTCATATTTTGTTACATTTTAGTTGTAACTATATTTGGAAAGAACTTACAACTATAAATCAATTTCTTATAACTAAAATGTGATGTTGTAACACATTTCGAAAAAATAATGGTATTTGTACCGCGCAATTTATAATAAATTATGTCGTCTGCTCAAATTAATGACGTCAATTCAAGGATTGACGTCAACAGTCAGAAGGTACCTTTTCCCGTGACGCGCCCCATATAAGCTTTTGGTGAACGTATGAACTTTTGATTTCCTTGTCGCGAAAATGGATGACAGAAATAAAAATGTTGATTTCTCTCTAAATAAGTGAAAGTTTTTTTTATAGTTGTCAGTATCATTTCACCTATTTAGGCAATTGAATAACTGTTTTGTGTTGCTTAGTTTTTGCGTTTAATTGAGGATGTTTTAGGTCCAACTATTTTTCTAGACTGTTCTAAATTTTCTTAACGCATATAAAGTAAACATACGCTAATATCACTGATTCTTGCAAATGTTGATGAAATTGCATTTTGCCGTATTAGTGATTTTGAATTTTTTCTCTTTTTTATCTATGTTATCTACGAAGCAATGACAAAGAGAAACGTCTTAAACAGATAATAAGTTAATCTGAAATTATGAGTCAATAAAATTATAACCACATGTGAAACTCTTAAGAAATTCCTTTTTGTTTAAATCTGCTCCAAAAATATTAATTCAGAGAATAATTGTATAAACTATATTTATTGAGTTTAAAATTTGAGCTTGAGTATTAAAGAAGTATACCATTGACTCTCCTCTTGATAAAAGGCATTTTGATTATTGTATGTGCAAACTTAGGAGTTTCCTGTCTAAAAATAAGTGGAAATGGTTAAAGAGTCGCGAGACATACAATAACATACCATTCCACTCAGGCCAGTAGGGAAGAAAGTTAATTTAAATGTAGAAATAAACAATAACAGCTGACAACAAACACCATAGAATCCGACATAACTAATTGACACAGGGAGTAAAGGGAACCGTCTTGGAACGGTTAGTGCCAATAGAATGAAGGTTCTCGGGAAGTTGGGGTAAGGGGTAAAACATTTAGGCAGTTATGAAAGTTCTTTCACTGTTATGCAGTATCGACTAATTCGAAATGGAAAATACAAATGGAAACTAATACAAATTTTAAAGAAACTTCCAAATTGCATAGTTTTGAGTCTTATACATAATAACTTTTATACAACTTTTTAGACAAGCAGTAGGTTATAATTTTTATATGGGTTTTTATGTCAGAGGGCAATTATATTTCGTACGGTATTTCGTCTTTAAAGTTTCTTTATACACTCTATAAACCAAATGCTGATAGTTACCAAGTAAATTTCTGTGTCATGAATGTCAATAATAATAATGCAATATTCGTTTCATTCTTGAATATTAAAAATTTCTCTTCATTTTCTGACAGATACTCAAGAACTGTTTCAAAGCGATTTTTAATTATTATAGAAACAGTACATGTAACAGACTGATTGAGTGTGAGGAACTCTCCATAAACTTGAGCAAACTAGACTCACACATTATTACTTGATCAAGATCTATCATCACGAGACATTTCATTTCGGGTATCATCACTAGCACATTATCCCGTATGTTCACATTCCACAGAACGAGCTTTTGTAGGTTAGTGAGCGAACGAACACAATCATGGACTTCCTTACTGTAACTTAAACTACGTAACCTCAATGTCTGCAGATTGACAGAATCTCTCAAACAATGCAACACTTCAGTGTTGTTTGTGCTGCAGTATGTGAGGTTTGATGTGTTGATTTTATCACAAGTAAATGGCCTGTCAACGTTCAGTTTCTCTAGCTGTGTATATTGGGAGAGATCTATCATGTGACTACAGTTGTCGTGATCTAAACAGCTAATCTCGTTCAGGCTCAACTCTCTCAACGACACTGTCCTAGTTAAAAATTTCGCCAGGTCTGAAAGTTCATCATGCTTCAGCGAAAAGAAGTGTAAACTAATATTCTGACAATTGTTTGACGTATCAGTCAGGGAAAAAGATGTTACTGAATTCTGCATTTCACATTGCTTTAAGGTAGTGATGTGCCGATGATCGGAAGACATCGATTAGCGACGTGTAAATGCTTCTCGATGTCGATGATCGATGTTGTTCTCTCATAATCGATTAACAGTTGAGACATGCGCAGTGTTAGAGTCAAAATGTAAAGGTACGGGTTCCGGCTTTCACACCGGCCATAAAGGGAAATCACTTTGAAAAATTGAAAATTAAAATGGCGACCCGTCCCGAGACAATGTATAAAACCCAGATCAAGAATGATCTGTATACGGTTTGACGCATAACTTGCAGTTTTTTGCTATTATTACTACGCGACTGTGTAAAAAGGCACGCAATGTAGTTTGAAATTTTCTTGCAATTTCTGTCTTTTTGGATAACTATATGTAAGTGTAATTATGATAGAGTAACACATTTTTCACAATTAAACTCAAATTGATGGTATATGTTGTTTAAATCTTTTGCCACAAAAGTACAAATGAAAGTTATGACGTCAGAATGAAAGTTATGACGTCAGCGTGTCTGTAAAGGATGGTGTTTAAAAATCCGAGTGATGGCCGCTTTCATCGAAACATAAAATGGCGATATTGATTAACTATAGGAGGCTTTAGTTGTAAATAAAGATTAAAAACGAAACAAGTTTAATCGCTTTTCCTATTTTAATTGTAAAAAATAAATAATACTTTACGCATTTTCCATGTCCTATAGCGTCTGCTCATGACATAAAGCAAACCCGATTCTTAAATGCAGTGCAGCAGGGTCGTAGCTCCGCCCTAAAAGTAGTTTCTATCCCAGAGTTCCTAGCGCCAACGTACACAGGTCATGTCTTGGACCGTGAACTGTGTTTTATACATTGGACCCGAGAGATTTACGAGAACCCAGGCAAGAAAACATAATCTGAAGTTTGGGAGCTAATCTAACAAAATGCATTTGCAGAATTTGTTGCAAAGAGTATAAAAAAACAGCTAACAAACATAAACGCAAAATGGCGCCGATTTTGTCGAGTGTCTGAGTTGCGTAGCTATGTATGACGATGTTAAAAATTCTTCGAATAAATATGTTTTGCATTTACTAGACCTGTCTAATTAGTATCTTGTGTCTTCAGCCTTAAAATCAATATATTATTCATAGGAAAACGCAACAATTTTGCAGTTGAGAATTCAGTGGCGGATCTAGAGGGGTTCAGTGCAGTTGCACAAACAACCTTTTTGAGTAGCAATGTTTTTGATCAGTATTTTGTTCAGAAAGTTGGAAATTATTAGTATCCTGTAATTATGTAAGCTACCGATCTAAGACCATTTGAAAACCTAACACTGGGTAAATTTAGAAACCGATTATAATCGTGAAATCGCATCGGAAGTGGCAACCGATTCCAACCGATGATCGATTATAATTTGCAACCGATTTCCCAACACTAGTAAAGTCAATGGACTAACTTTCGAGAAGTGAACACCGTTGCCTTTTAAAACCTCGAGATGATTATGTCGAGAAAGATCTATTGCATTACTGCAACCGTGATGAACGGAACATCGTACATATGTAATATTCAGTTCGCGCAACAAAACCGACCGAGTAACCAACATTGCAAGATCATCGCACGTTAAAGTACAGTCATCTATTGTCAGGTGGCGCAGTTTTGTTGATTCTGATTCTGTAGCGGAACGGTGAACGTTTATGTACTTAAGGATACGGTAGTATACGTTCAAAGTGTTAGACAAGCGTATATCTCGAAACATGCGGATTTTCAGCGTATCTAGCTGATTATGGTGTAAGAGCTTCAATACGTGACTGCAGCCTTCCGGGTGCTCGGAACAACTTATTTTGGATATTTTTGCGGTTTTCAATAACACCGAACCATTAATAAATTTGATCCAGTCTGAAAGCTCATCGTGTTTAAATACGATCTTAGTTATTTTCAATTCAATCAAATTTTCACCATGAGTCGAGAAAATTGAGCATTTTGCATCATCTATACTGCAAAGGTTTAGATTTACCGTGTTGGCATAAATGACATGAATATTTCTTAATTTAGATAAAACCAGTGAATGTAGCTGATCATGTTTTGAGAGATCTATTTTGTAAATCATTGCAACATCTTTCTCTTTCTCAAAATAGCAAAGACCTGCCTGTTTCAAACTAATATATCTCAATGTCACTGTTTGTGTAATAAATTTTGCGAGAGACGATAACTGACTATGAGTGATGTCCAAAAAAACTATAATATCCAGTATTTGTAGGTTCTGGAAAATGGCCAGGTTTTCCGGATAGCTTTGAGCGATATAACAACGCACAGTTAGTGGGTCAACACATTGCATAACTTCCTCTATTATCGGTTGTTCAAAAAAAAATGTACCACCGTGATAAACAGCAAAATACGGAATCTTAAGTCTACACAAAGGATCACTCAATTTGCATTCAACAATACAGCGGTAAGCTAGATCTCTACACTGCTTAGATAACCCTTTTAACTCGCTCGGTATTCGGATTTCTCTGAGTGTTTCGTACATAAGCAGGCATACGTTATAGGTCAATCCTGGAACTAATCCACACACAATAACCAACATATTTTCCAGTCGCATAACGTCTTCGAAAGAATGACACCTCTCCATTATAATGTCAAATATGCTTCTGTGACAGGTGGAGATGCCTAACACTTTATCCTTTTCTATTTGGCTTGCTATATATAGCGCTGCAAAGTACTCAATGGGTAAAATAAAACTGGGTATTTTCCTTGCTGTTATCGAATCGGACCTCTTCCGTTAGCAGTCCCGTTCCTATCATTAAAGTCCGGAGATATTCGTCAATACCATTTTTGATTAACTCGATCGTTCCGAATGACAACTGTGATCCTTGCGTCATTATCTCAAATCCCATCTTGCCGAGTCCGAAAATAACACTGGAATTGTGATACAAATTCAGGATACTTATTTTTAATTTGATCTGGAAATGACAACCCTGTACCTGTTGAAGCGACATCGGACGTATGTCTAAACATTGTATTTGTATGGTTCTGATTCCATCTGAAAGCGATGTTTATCACGTTGCTATATACTTCACTTATCGATTTCCCGATATCGATATTTTGCTGCTGAAGCCAAACAATCTGCTGCAGCAAAAGGGGTGTTTTCTCCAGACCCTGTATCGGTACGTGACGAAGTTTACAAATAATGTCTTTTGGGTCTGATTTCGGGTATAACTTTTCAACAAAAGTTTCAATTTCTCTAATGCCATCTAATCGTATTTTAACGTCATAATTTGACTTCTTCATGTATAAAATACCTTGAGCGGATGGTCTTGACGTCATTACAATGGTCACATGATCTATTTTATCTATTTTTGGCAATCCGTGACTTTCGTGTGCTCGACGTCTTTCCCTCTTGTTCGGTTTCCACTCGTCGATTCCATCAGCCAAAACAAGACATCGCTCGGGTATAAGTTGTAATATGTTGAGCAGATCATCTTTGCTGCAAATATCTCTATAATACCATATTATCATTTCTAACAGTGAATCCTCGTCAGTCAAAGTACGAAGAGGAAGGTAGAACAAAAGTTCAAACTGCTCTAGTGTTCTCACATCTTCCTCAGCCGATTCATCTTGTCTCTCACTCGATAGGCACCAATTTCTCATCATCATTTTACAAAAGGCACTTTTTCCACTTCCAACATCACCAAGTATATATATTCTCTTATTAGGTTTGTCTTCTGTTAAAAATATCTTTTTATAGCCATAAATCTCAACTGTTTGCTCTTTTTTCTCTCCTGTAGCAGACGTTATTTCTTTTACCTTCGTTATGTTCGGCGGGACGTATACCTGACTTATTTCAATGTCATCTTCAGTTGTTTTTAGCGGGGATTGAGAAGTTTTAATATAATATGTACGATACCTTTCTTTCAGCTTTCTCTTCAATGCTACAATAATATACAATTACGGTTTAATACAACAATTTTTATAAGTCCAATTAGGAACATGAACAGAAAAAGTTATTAAGGTAAGACCTGTGTAATGAATACCTATATCCAGAAGAGTATCCATGGGAGGTAACTATAGTAGTAAATTAGAATAGATTTCTCTCATGCAAGAGGACCAGGGTTCAAATCCCACTGGAAGCTAATTTTTTTTGTAAGCCTAGAGCTTAAATAATTGGCATATTTCTTTTTTTCCTATGTAATTCTGTCATTGAATATAAAATTTTCATGATTTAAACTAAAATAAGCAAAATAATCAAGATTAAAGGGGTTTTCGCTATCAGAATAGTGTTTATTCAAGTCATCAATTTGAAAATTTCTAAAACTGGACGGTAAACTTCTCTGAAATTTTGTTTAAATTTTGTTTAAGGTATATAGTTAAAAAATGGTAAAGTTTGATATATTGCACCAATCAGTATTTTGCACAATTTTCATTAATTTAGTCTCGTGAAATATAAAAAATGCATTTTTTAAAATTTATTTGGTCAAAAAATGTCATTTTAAGACAAATTCTGTATTTATATATTATATCTTAAATTGGTTTAGTAAAATATAACATATTTTGGATAAACTGTAAAAAAATTAGGGTTGAATTTATCAATAACAAAAAATTTTGTCACCGATTGAAGAAATTGGATACTTTCATGTTTTTCTCACTTTTTTAAATAAAAAAGCTAAAAATCTAAAAAACTACACGGTGAAAATCATTAAAATTTTGCATACAAGTCAGTGGTATGAAGCAGTTGATGAAAATATAATCAGATGTTGGATTCTTAATAGTGCCTTTTACACAGGTCTTACCTTAATATAATGTAATCCAAAATGACGTAAGACTATCACTAGAATATTTAGGAATCATAATTAAAAAGAAATCTTGTCAATCATATTCATGGACAAAGTGGAGTATCAAATTCTTGTTTAGTATACATATAAAAAAGTCATATCAGGAAAAGCCACAACCACCAGACACAGCTTACACGAATTGCTATCTTTGTTTTTACTTAAAAATGTCTTTACAGAAAACTATAGTTTATTATATTAGGTATGGTTATTTAGAACCTAGTGAACTGTTGTAAGAACGATTTGAGGTTATATTATAATTGAATCCAAAAGGTAGGATAAGTACCAGTATGGAAATGTTTCGTCTTTTTTCACTTCATTTTATGAGTGCCATAACAATGTCAGATAATAAAGGCTCTTTGACAGTTGTCATTGAACTGTCACTAATAAAAAATAACAAGAATCAAAATCTCTTTAACTGAAAAATGCAGTTCAATAAAAACATTACACAATTCAATATTAATAATGTTATGTTCAGTTTACATACGTTCATAAAAGTTAGAACAGAGAAGAAAAATAGTTACACCTAAAAATCCCTAAGATTCTATTTGCAACAAATCACAAACAAAGCAACACTAAATATCAATTAAAATGCCTTCACCGAGTAATGAGATACTGACAACAATATCTAAGGTTTTTGATCTAACAAATGTATTAAATGTGAGATATTTGTAAAAATGTTATTGACCTTCAATTCATGTTTGCCAAAATGGATCTAAAAAATAAAAAGAAATAAAACAAATGTTGATATCTATTTTGAAGTTCATAATTGAACGTTATTTTCAAGGACCTTATAAGTTGTCAATATCATTTCGATCATGTTGGCATTTGAATTGTTGTTTTGTGTTTGATTGCAAATTGAATTTTAGGGATTTTTTTCTTTACTGTTCTAACTTAAATAATAACAAATACAAAAAAGTACCTATTATATTTTCCATTTTCTTGAGATGTTCCGTTGTATTATCTTCGACTTTTTTTATATTTTCGACGGCTTGCTCTACTTCGCTTACCCTCTAAAAACATCAACAACACGGCCTTAGAACATTTTAACATATTAAAAAAAATCTAAATGGTTTGAAAATACCGCATGCTCATCTTAACTGTTTTACAACAAAGCAGGATGTAAAAACAATTCAATTCTTTTATTTGCACACTTTAATATTCTTATTTTTTACCGAGATTATTTGAAGAATGTATGATATAAGGGATTTTAAATTGCTTTCGTAACAGCTAAGTTGACGACATTGCAAATGACCGCACGTTTTTATCTTAAGCAACGCAGGGCATAATGTGCGTGCCCGTCGACGTCACAAATAAAAGAATTGTGCACTGCAAAATCATGACATTGAGAAAGGATTTTATTGCAGCCATGTCTCTGTAAGCAATATGCCCCAGTTCTAACAAAGTAATTATCCGTTAGATTAATAGGACTTCATCGAGAGGATGAAGTTGAAATGTAAATATATTGTGACAGTCATGGCTACCACTCTGAAAACAGGATGCTGAATTCAGATACTACTTTAAAATCTTTTTGATCGCTGGACGACGCTGTTCATTGTTTCAAATGCATACACATATATTTATCGTTTAACATTCAACCGGAAAAAATAATGAACACAAATTTAAACGTACGAGTTTTAAATTTAAAAAAAACTTGTTTTAATGATTAGTTTATTTAGTTTTTATTGTTTTATTTGGTAAAGTGCTAGTAATTTAACGTTTCTGGGAATTTGCACAAGCAAAACAAAAACAAAAATCAAAGCTGATTAAAACACAATCTTCTATATCGCAAAATGTTGATGAAACCGAATTGGTTACATAGTACAGAGCAGATTTATTAGGACAAACGGTATTATGCTTACCTCGTTCAAAGACTTTATCTCCAATTCGTGTGTCTTGACCGTATCACGGAGTTCGGACAACTCCTTTTGCAGCAGACTGTTGCATGTATCTGCAGTGTCCTTAACTTGTTTCACTGCTTCTTCCTGTTTTAAAACAATGTTTTGTTTTGCTTCCTCTTGTATGTACTTCAGTTCTTTAGTTATTTGAGTAATACAGCGTTGTGCCATAAGTGAACGTCCAAATTCAATATGGTTGACGTCATGCGTAAAAAACTGTAAACAATTAAACTGATCCACGAAATGTTTAACAAAGTGACGTACCTTAATATTTAGTGATGTGACCAATTGACATTAGAACATTGTGTATCCTCCTCGGAATGGACGAATATAGATTTCTTATATAGTTTACAGGGGTTTTACTCCATACAGTCCTTATTGCTTGCTCCAAATGCTCTTTAGAGTTGACTCTTTCTTCATAAGCCTTCAGTTCACGTTTAAGTCGACACCAAACATTTTCTATAATATTCAAGTCCGGGCTTTGGGCGGGCCATAACAAAGAGTGAATGTTATTTCTGAGCTTATAATTAGCTACTATACCAGCTCTATGGACGGGGGCATTGTCATCTTGAAAGATATAATCTTCATTTGGAAAATGGCGAACAACAACAGGCCAGAGGTTATTATCAAGTATGTCAATATAATGCTGTGCATTAATATTTCCATCAACCACAGTTATTGTTCCAACACCATCATATGTAATACATCCCCATATCATAAGACTAAGCTTGGGGGTGGGAGGAGTGGCAAGACAACATGGCAGACATTCTTCCCCTACCTTCTCCATATGAACACCTTGTTATCGGTTCCAATTTCAACCTTACATTCATCACTGAATATCACCCTTTTCCAATGCTGGTCAACAGTTTTGCATCTGTTCGCTCTACACCAGTTTAATCTCTTCTTTCTGTTCACCTCCCTTATCCTGATGCGCTTTCTAACAACCCGCCTGTGATATCCTTCACTGTACAATTTCCTTTGAATCGTACGCTTTGAAACTGCTGAGTCCCTTGACTGATTGAAAACACTGGAAATGTCCGACAACGATCTCTTTCTGTTCTGCTTAACTACTCTAAGAAGATTCCGAGTATCCCGCTCACTCAGTTTTGAAGGTGCACCAGATCTTGCTCTGTTTTCTACGTTACCACGGTGTCTATACCGATTCAAAATACCTGTAATTGTAGTCCTGGGAATCCCTAACCTTCGAGATATTTCAGCTTGACGAATGCCAGAGTAAAACAGTGAAACGATCGTTTCTTTTATGTCAACACTCAACTCTTTTCGGCGATCAACCATATTGTTTACAATCGAAATGAAAGTAGGAAACAGAAGACTATTTTGCACGCAACTACGTCACAAAAAAGGTGACGTCATAATCAGTGCCCCTATCCGATGTAAGGGGCGCAACAATCAATATTTTTACCGAAACCCGCTTGCTACATTTGCGCCCCTTATAACAACATATTTTTCAGCCGACGTTTGGACGTTCACTTATGGCACAATTCTGTAGATGCAATTGCCGCCCGGCATACTTCCGCCTCTTTCTCTGTTGTTATGACGAAATTTTCTTTTTTGAGCTGAAACATAAATTTACGTTTAAATAACAATCGCATGCCATCATAAGTTCGTGGTGTTATTTCATGAAATTTACAAACGTCAACTGTCAATTTTAATAGAGATTGGGGCAAAGAAAGTTTTTACTGACCTTACTCAGTTTATGAATTACCTGTTTCGAGCATTCTTTGTCCTTCAGTTCCTTTCCATCACTGAGAATTGTAATGATGTCATTTATTCCATCAGTTAACTGCTGGTCTTCCAGTTCCATTGCCGGTGAGTGAAACAGAGAGTTTCTCCAGGATCTTATCTGTAAGATCGTAAAAAAAGACAATGAAAGTGATTATATAGACGTGTTTTGGAACAACTAAATAATGTTTCAAAATGAGTTATATCTAGGTTAGCAGTTGTACTCGAGAAACACTGACAAGTCTAAAGAAACATATGTAAAAAGCAGTCTTTTGAAAATGCATCAACAAATCAATTTGTTTAAAAAAATCATAATATTAATACTGATAATCCATCCAAAATATGCAAATACATTTAATACATACACACATATATGTAGGTCGGGTAGGGTAGGGTAGGTAGGTAGTTAGGTTAAATATCAAACCCAAACTTAAAAAAAAACTTTGCTTAATTATTATTAATAACCTGGTCAAAGAGAGTAATCGCACAAAGCATGTGCCCTTGAAATCCAGTACTGTTGATAAACAAATGCAGAAGCCCGGTTACATCTGTATCAGATGCCGACCTCGTCCCTTCATATCCCGGGGCATTTATGAAGCATTTGGCTATTTCCCATGGGTCGGTTGTCCATTTTGTTATGTCTGTGCTTTTCCAGCTCGGACTTCGTGTCCCATGAGAGTCAACGATTTCGTCATAGATTCTGCCACATATGTTGTTTGGACAGCTTGTTGTATTGTTTTGGAGACAATTGCAGTAACGTTGACCAATAGGACAATGTTTGATCTTTGATACATGTGCCGGCCTCATTGTAGTCAGTGTGCACTGATTGCAAGACGATCCGCTAGGCAATCTAAGTTTCTGCAAGATTCGATCGAGCTCCGACTTAGCACACTCATCTGCAAAGTCACCGATGCCATGTTTGAGGTATTTCAGAGAAAGACCAGCTTTCACCCAATTCCGGTATTTCTTGTTTTCTAATTCATCCTGATAGATAGCTGTTTGTGTCATCTAAAAATATTTCAACATATTCTGTGAATATTTGTTTGCAGTACCTTGTTATAATTATGTAACAGTCGCGTTGATAATATATAAATCACGACATTTGAGGACTAAATTTTGACTGTGATAAAACATATACTGAACAAAAATAGAAAGAATCAATTTTTTATGCTAGTATTCTCATAAAGATATTTTCATTTCATGAGAAACGTTTCGAATTAGTTAATATAATTTGTTTTAATAGATATATAGGAATCTTTTATAACCACCGAACAGTCATGGAAATGCATATTACTGCCCACGCCAGCCAGCCCCAGTTAAGCGCAACTCAACATTTACACCAATAAACAGTACAATTTTGATCCATCCTAAACGATGGTATGCATATGGCAGTGAACACGGAACCTTCAATGCGGTATTTTCAGTAGTGTTGCAGAATCGGACAAATATCATAATCGACTATCGAATAAATATTCCTAAAATAAATCGATTTAAATCGGAAAATAATCGGAAATTTTGACACAGGCCTTTGTTTTGCTATGTATGATTAATGTTTACTTATGTTATGTACTATAAACTAGCTACTTAATATAAATAAATATCAATAGGACAATTCAGAAATTAGAAAATAAATTCAATTAAACACTATAACACTATACAGTCATTATGCAAATAACACAACTCACATTCTTGTACAACTATAATGTTAACTTGAAAAACTACAGAAGGTTAGGTTGGGTGCATTGTTGTGTGACATGAATACTTTACCCTATTTTTGGGTCAGTTTTCTCAAAAACTAATAAAGTAAAAGACTACGATACACTGTGACCTTAAGCAGCAAGCTGCAACTACAAAGGCATTGAAGAGTCTGAGCAAAGAAAATGCAGTGCTTTTTCTGCGAGAAATCAAGAGCAACAATACGACAATACATAAACTATGTACTATAAATTCTGCTGGTAAAATATCATGCTAGTTTTGTTTTAAAGTTGAAGCATCGACATGATCTTGGATTGATGACTGAACATGTTCAATTGTTAATGCATTTGTAATTTATGATAGCATCACATACAGATGTAATCCCATTTGGTAGTGAAGTATTTTAAATAATCAGTATTCATCCTTTAACTTGAACCTTTATTTGCTTACAATTTCAGACACAATCATAGTATTGGGATATTGCTGGCAAATCATGAACAATCATTGGTTGGAATCGTTTGCCACTTCCAATGTGATTTCAATGACATATGGCATTAATATGCCTAATTATGATGTACTTTACAGACAGTGGTAAACATCAATATAAATCGTTTATAAGGGAATGACATCGATTATCAAATCGAATGGCTTTTATAGACGATTTAGCGATTTTAATCAGATTAATACCATTCCATGTTCAGCGGCGTATGGTTCCCAGATAAAAGAATGCGTTTACCCAAAACGAGAAAACAATGGAAAATAGACAGGGGATCTGAAAATATAAGTCCTGCATATCACAGACAACGCCAAAGGCAAATTTTAAAAAGCAGGAAGTATATCCTTCGGTGATTAAACAATATCCGAATCTAAATTGGCTGGGATATTGAACTCACCCATATATACACTGGCCGAAATATTTTTAAAAAAAGCAATTTTAGAGGTAGAAGTCGGGTAATTTCGACACCTTAAAGCGATTTTTTTGATCACACATTCCTGACGATATTACCCGCCGGTATGTCAATGTATACTTGAAAAACGATATAAGCCAAAATAGTACGAATAAAGGATGAAAATAAAACGCCATAGAATAGTGCACTGAAAACAAAGTAAGTGTTTAGATGAATAGCGGGTAAATTCGGCAGCATTCGGGTAATTTCGTCACTTTATTATAGTATGTATTTTTTGTGAACTACAATTTAGGATTGCTGTAAAACGTAACATTATTTGACTTCTTGATTGATATAGTATGTACCGAGGATACTTAAACCAGACAGTAATGTCTAAAAAACCTGTAATGCAAATTGAAAAAAAGATCTATCCTCCATATTTATGTTTAACAAGTAAGAAAATACTTGTTTCAAGTGACATGTATAATTTGCTTAAATGAGCTTTCCTGTCAACGTAAGCAGCTTGGGGCCGAGATAATCCATACAAACATCTATTATCAAGAGCTGTGTTTGATTGCCAAACAAATGCGACATATACGACTACACACAAAATCAACAAAAGTTTCTATCAGCATTTTGGTGGTGGAGTGCAGGTCGTGATTACAAACATCGTTTATTTCGCATAGCTTTCGATTCAGGCATATTTCCAATTTTGGGTTGAGTGTTGGTTTAATAACAAATGAGTCAGTCTGTTATAAATGTGCGCCTTTTTTTAAATTTCAACACGGCACATTTAATCTCGGAAAATCAATATTATAGGGTGATGCTTTTGATGTGAATAAACGGGAATGATGACGCAATATACACTGCAGATCACACATGTGTTCCATGCTCACAAATGAAGATGTTTTTAAAAGGTATTGATATCTATCCGTCTAGAATATTTTCATCCGTTATTGCAGTTATTTTTCTCCACATGATTGGCGATTTGATAAGGCTTTTATAAATGTAAAAAACAAAACAAGAAACAACATCCATAGTTCAGTGAAGTCACTACTATTTAGATGATTTAAGATTCATGCATCTTGGTAACTTTAATTCATGATTCTTTCTTGATAATGATACGGTATGTAACATTTGTTTGTGAACAGCCAGTCATCACTAGAAAAAATCTGTCATTTGGTCTTAAGTACAATGCAGACCTCTATAATACCACAATTGGTGCAGCCCTGTACACTCAATAGACATTCATTTATTTCACACACCGAAATATTACAATTTGTTTTAATTAAATAAGATCTACTAACCTCAAAACTTTAGCAATTTTACCATCTTCCTCCAAAATGGTAAATGGAACAGTCACATGCATTCGGAATAAAGGTACAAATTAGTTACTTAACGATAAATGTGATTAAATGAAGGAAATACTTTTAATTCAATATACATTACAAAAATTAGAAGTTCCGGATCACTTGCGGCTATCGCCTAAACATTACTTCCCGAATGCAACAAAAATGTGCTTGTTTTGTTTTTTCTTGTCATAAAAAGTTAACCAATAGTTTGAAAGGTAAAATTGGTCCTATTTTGTCAACTGTTCCATAAGTATTCAATATAGTCAACGAAATAGTCACTTGCATTCAAAATATAGGTGCAAATTAGTTACTAATGAATTGTGTTTCAGTAAATGGAGAAATTTCGTTTAATTCAACGAAAACAACAAAAATGGGCAGTTCCGAACGACCCTTACATGGTCTATTCCGGATCACTTCCGGCCTTCGCCTGAACATTACTTTCCTAGTCAAAATAAAGTAAGTCCGAATAATATCCGGTCACTTAAAGATAAACAAGTATTTGCCAGGTAAAATTTGTTATAATTTAGCAGCTGTACTATAATCATTCAATATGATCACTTGCATTCGAAATAAAATTAAAAAATAGTAATTTTAGAACAACACGTGAGTCAATGAAGAAATTGCGTTTATTTCAATAAAAACTAAAAAAGGGTATTTCCGAATCACCCCAAAGTGGGCTATTCTGGATCACTTCCAATTATCGCCTGAAAATAGTTTCGTCCGGATAAGTTCCTTTCTCTAAAGTTAACCAACAATTTTCAAAGTAAAATTGGTTCTTCTAAAGCACCTGCAGCATATTCCATCAAAATGGTTTAAAAAAACAGTCAACTGCATTAAGGGTAAAGGTACAAAATAGTTACAAAAATAAGAGTAAGTAAGAAATTACGTCAAATTCATTACAACATAAAAATGGTTGTTCCGGATCACCCCATCATAGTTCATTCCGGACCACTTGAACTTGCTTTATCGTCGAATGTAGAATTTGTCTAAACCATAGCTAAACATTTAATGCAGAGCTGAATGTCGATCTCACAGCTGTACATTGAAGACTCTACATCTGAATGACCAACCCACAGCTTAACAGTGAAGGACTAACCTTTTGAAATGCCGAGCTGAATGTTGATCTCATAGCTGAACAGACTTTATAATCTTTCTCTGAGCGAAATTTGGGAATTATTAGCCGAGCAGGTACCAATTTGGTACCAGCTCAAGTGTAACCGGAAGGTGTCTAAATCGAATGTCCAGCTGAATGTCGAACGCACTGCAGAACATTCAAAAACATGTATTAAATCGAATGTCCTGCCCAATGTTGAATGCACAGCGGGACATTCAAAACATGCATTGAATCGTATGTCCTGCTAAATGTCGAATGCACTGCTGGACATTCAAAAACATGTATTAAATCGAATCTCATGTCCAATATCGAATGCACTACTGAACATTCAAAACATGTATAAAATCGAATGTCCTGTGCAATGTCAAATACACTGCGCGACATTAAAAAACACGAATAAAATCAAATGTCTTGCCCAATGTCAAAAGCACTGCGGGACATTTAAAAACATACATTAAATAGAATGTCCAGCTGAATGTCGAATGCGCTGCTGGACATTCAAAAGCATGCATTTAATCGAATGTCATGCCCATTGTCGAATGCACTGTGGGACATTCAATAACATGCATAAAAATCGAATGTCCTGCTGAATGTCGACTGCACTGCTGGACATTCAAAAACATGCATGAAATCGAATGTCCTACCCAATGTCAAATGAACTACGGGAAATTCAAAAACATGCATTAAATCGAATGTCCTGATGAATGTCGAACGCACTGCTGGACATTCAAAAACATGCATTAAATTGAATGTCTTGCTGAATGTCGAATGCACTGCAGGACATTCAAAAACATGCATAAAATTGAATGTTCTGCCCAATGTCGAATGTACTGCTGGAAATTCAAAACCATGCATTAAATCGAATGTTCTGCTGAATGTCGAATGCACTGCAGGACATTAAAAACACGCATCAAATCGAATGTCCTGCTGAATGTCCAATGCACTGCTGGATATTCAAAACCATGCATTAAATCGAATGTCCTGCTGAATGTCCAAATGCACTGCTGGACATTCAAAAGCATGCATTAAATTGAATGTCCTGCTGAATGTCCAATGCACTGCGGGACATTCAAAAACATGCATTAAATCGAATGTCTCGCTAAATGTCGAATGCACTGCTGGACATTCAAAAACACGTATCAAATCGGATGTCCTGCTGAATATCCAATAAATGGAGGACGTTGAATGTCGAATGTCGAATTTTGATCCCACATCAAACTTCACAGACTTGTAATTGAAAGTGATAAAATGTTGAAGACTAATTCCATGCTATATATTTGAAGAAATTACCCGCCGATGGCAGATTTTGTCGGGTAAAATCGTGACCCCAAATATTTGTTTAAAATTATTTATATGACACAAATATGGTTGCGGAAAAAAGACATCTGCAACAATTACAGAAATAAGGAAATTCATTTTTCGAAAAATACGACCCGTCTGAAGCGGCCGCATAGCGACGATTATAGTCAACAATTGTGCAAAGGAGGTGGTGTAATTGATTCATTTTAAGCGTGTATGAAGCTGATACAATATTAGAAACGGGTTCTAGACGTCATCAATATACCTTACGTCATATTTTTGGAAGTTCGTTTATAGACATGAGATCTGATTACGAAAATGCCGGCCAAATTGTAAAAATAGTTACGAAATTATCCGACTGCCGAAATTACCCGACTTCGCGCTACTATTTACATAGTACTTGTATCGATCACAACGACCTTCAAAGGACGTAACTTATAACAGCAATGATATAATGTACGGGATTGGCAATTTACATAATCTTGTACACCAAGACCTGAGCAACTGCCAACTGATTAAGAATTAATAAAGGTTTTCAAAACACGTCCGAGGACTAGTTGTTTAACAGATAAATATTTTGTAATTTTATTGATCACAAGGTGTGGAGAAATCGATTTAATTCAAGTAAATGTAAATAACTTTAGGAATCACTGACTTCCTGAAACCCCAAGCCTAACAAAGGCAAAGAAAACGAAGTCGTAACTGCAGATTTTAAGAACATTTTATCTCTTTGCAATAATTACACATATGGAGTGCGGTAAAACTAGATCTCGAACCTCTATACTTTCATCAAAGCTTGCTCGTATTATTATGAAATTATAAATGAAAACAATTATAAAGAACACATATTTAAACTCTTTATGCATACCCTGCAAAATGGAAGTTATGTTTTACCTCGAAGATTGTAATAAACCAGCTATCTCATTTCCACCACTAGCTAACGTAAACTGACAGGGCGGCTTAAAATAGATGACTTATTTTCGAACCACCTAGAATTTACAGTCCAGTTCATAATATCTTTAAGTTATCTAAAATTTATCAATAACTTTAAGAAACTCATAAGCTTGTATTAAAGTTAAACAAAGAATAAAATAATAATTGTTTTGTCTATTCTTCAGTATTGTTCATGACAGGGGCATATGAAGGTGTCATGAACTAGAATCAGTAGTGTTCACTAAGTTGATGGTCCTGGAATGGGCTCCTGACATGATAGCTGTGCTTGTTGTTTCGACTGAATGGGTCTTTTTCCGGAGGATTTGGGTCAATCATTTGACTTCCCTTTCTTTGATGTTGAATGGGGTTCACTTGATTCTGGTTCTGATTTCTCTTGAATTTCTTTGTGTATCAGTGAGTTCTTTTTAACACCTTGGTAGAACTCCTTTTTTTCTTCTCTATAACCTCTTCTGCTGATTGGAAAAATGCATCTAGATCCACTGGTTCTTCTTGATTTTCAGTTGCGGTTACTTTCTCTTTTGTTGGGTTGGTGTAAGGCTCAGATGGTACAAATTGTCAGGACTGGTGGCTTGTTTATTCAAAATAGTCCGGTATTTTTAAAGGCTAATCTTATATCGTTGTTTGACGATGCAATGACATATGATGTTGTGGATTTATATCTTGAAATTTTGGTCGATGGATTTTTCTTAGGAATCGATGGCAGCTGGGATTGTACATTTTCTGTAGTGGGCCAAAACAGCCAACGTCCAGTGGCTCTAGCCATGGCTTGTATGTGCTGGCAACACAAACAAAATAACGTTATTTATCTTTGCCCAGTCCAGTAAAGGTACCTTCACATGAGATTTGTGCCCATCAAAAATAAGTAGGATTGGCTGGTTTTCATCTCTTCTCTGTATGTACTTCATAAATTGTTCGCAAGAAATACAGCGGAGTTGGACCACTTTTTGATGTCCTCCCACTAGAGCCTGTAGTTGATCCAATCAGGAGGTCGTTATTCATGCGTTACCCTTTGAATACAAAATACAGTGAAATATGGGTACCTAGGGCATCACCACAACCAATAACAGTAGTGATTGCTGATCGAGAAGATGTTATTGCTGGTGTTCTGGATTTGCGACTGACAATGTAAAGTGGTGCATGCTCTGTCTGTATGCCCTTTCATCTACATTGTAAATACATTCGGGCTTGCCCAACAAATTATTTATCTTTAGCACAGCCTCCAAATTTGTGAAGTAATCACTTACAGCTGCTTATGAGGTTGATGAAGCCCTGTATATTGACAATGCTCTAGGTTTTATTACACGCAATTCTGGCCATCTTTGTCTGAATCCCTTAAACCATTTGACTCTGAGAGGCTGATCATGAGATCTTTCCCAAGATACACAACATAGTTAGTAGCCTTGTCAACAACTTCAGTTATAGTGAAGCCATAACCTAGCTCAGCCATAGTTTTGATGTGAGCTACTAACTTGGCCTCTTGTTCTTGGCTAAAGAGAGGATCTGGACCATTTCACTGGATGAGACTGAAAACTAAAATAAAATCCAATCAGAAATGTTCAAACAACATCTGTTATTTCAATAGCCGCTTTAGCGCACTATAAAAAGTGTCTCAAGTGACATATCGCATGTCTGTAACGTGACCGCGCAGCAGCTGACAAGGAGGTCTCTGTCTAACACTTTTTTACCAAAATGTTTTTTTTTTGAGTAAATAAACGAATTCATTTGAACAAATTGAAAAGGTAATAGTAAATTCCATACATTCACAATGACTGAACAATTATTAAGGGTAAATACCTGTTTTGGCGCATGATTTCGGTTTGTCAGCTGTCAATGCGTTGTTTGTGAATAGAGCACCGGATTTCACAAATTGATGACGTCAAACGCATTTCCGATAATATACAAACAGCGCGTGAATTAGTGGTTCGAGATCACGTGATGTTCGAGAACAGGGACTTCGATGACAATTTTTTCACAGAGAAAATATTTTTGGTTTTATAATTTTACAAAATTTAAAATAGAAACGCGGATACTTTTTATTTCTGTTGAGTTTATATATCTTCATATTTTATCACACATAGATGATATTAAGCTTATAATGACCGTCAATGTGCCTTTCTTAGTATACTGTGCGCAACTCATATTACATATCTTAAGGAATTCAAAAGAAACTAAACCAAATATGCCAAAGCGCTGTAGCACTTTCACTGTCCCTGATCGTATAGTAGATTTAGTAAAGAACGCTATCAAGTTTTCTAATTTATTACTGCAAACAAAGTTACTGCGAGCCCATGAAAATATCCCCCGATTAACTCTAAGAGTTCTTTATGTGTTACCCCGACTTCTCTTCTTCTACTACTGCTACTACTAATCAGAGTCTACCAGGTATTATATACCTGTTCAAAAATTGTTTGACTAGATTTTCTCTTGCAGATACGTTAAAATAGTCAATGATAGCCCGTGAAAATTCTAAGGGATATCATTCTCCAGGTAAATTAGCATTGCTGCTATCTGAGTGGCAAACGAAAGTGTATAAAAAAGGTATATGATTTAACGATGCCACTTACCAAGTTAATTGAATGATTTTGATAGATATAGTGTTTCAGCGCATAACGGCGGGATGTTTTGTCTGAGTTATGGCCCTTATTTAACTTCAACTCCTTGCAATTAAAAAATTAAATTAAAGTGGCCCTAAGCATACTATCAGGATGTAGCAGCAATTTCATAATCGCACGGGTTGCTGTGGTTCTATAAAAAATTGCCTCAGTTATAGATTATTTTAAAAAGTTTGCAAAACTCGTTATGCATTTCTTAAACATTGTAAACACAGGTCATATTGATATTAATGTCCCAGCCAGAGTTGGTTGAAATTGTTTGAACATTATCTAAATCATTGCCTCAAAACTGTTTTTTCTTCTGTGCGCAAATATTTGAACGAACCTTATTAGAGAATATAGAATAATAGAAATATTGTAATAAAACGCCCAGTGCATATTGTTAGGTGTTTCGATTCGCTAAATTAAGCCTACGTTCGTCACCTTGTAATGTTTCAACACATAAAACTTTTAGAGAACACTTTTTTTGTCGTACATTTTGTATAAGGTCTCGATGAACTCTGGCCAGAAGTTTTGTTATAAAGTTCCCTGGCCCATATTGTCGAGATGTTGAATTGCCGTCAAATACAATCTTAATATTATTACTAGGAAGACCACCACCAAACCCGACCAACCCCACCCTTAAGGAAATGTTTGTAAGTGATATAAGCAATACAAACATATTTTAACTGGGGGTTCCAGCATTAACCCACCTCTGAAGAATGTTTGTCGCTCTAAGTTTATAAATTAAAAAAATATACATTTTGGGAGCAAGGATGGTGGATTTACCCCAAACAAACAATACTTCTCCATCCCTAGAGATGTTTTTACTTTCCCATAAACACTCCACAAAGGCTTTTACCACTGCTTGAAGATATAGTATCATAGTGTGTGTCAGAATATTCACTAGTTACCTGCAAAAAAAAAAGCAAAAAATCTCAAAAACTACACGGTGAAAATCATTAAAATTTTGCATACAAGTCAGTGGTATGAAGCAGTTGATGAAAAAATAATCAGATGTTGGATTCTTAATAGTGCCCATTAGGATGGTCATACCTTAATTGACAAGTTTCAGGATTTCAGTTTTTTTTAGAATTTTATTACTTTATTCCATGTTTATATCAAATTGGTTAGTATCAAACATATTAATTGGTTAGTGAATGTTTGTGGACATTTATTAAAGAAAATTAGTTTGTTGTGGTTTTATCATAGTTTTATATTATTAAGTTATGTCAACTTACTCAAAATAGTATGGAATGAGAAATTAAGTAAAAGTTTTGTTAAATCAAAACGAAACAAAGTATAATTAAAGATTTTTTCTTTTCAGATTCACAGATGTTGTTGCCAAGTGGCCCGGATCCCAACATGATGCGGCCACATTTGATGAATGTGGGTTAAAGGTAGACGTTTTTGATGAAAACATAATCATGTACAATTTAATCAGACTAGTGATCCTGTAATGTGGTATCCTTGCCAATAGAAATTTCTTGCTGGGAATAATGCTGATAAATTCCAGCGAAAAATGTAGAATTTATGCCCGCTCGAAATTGTTTGATGTTTTTGTGCAATAAATTGCTGTCGTGAAACTACATAATACCAATCTGAAGAAGTCATTTATCGATTATTAGGGTTTATAGAAAATTGAGACAATCCGCTGATGTAAATCTTTATGAAAAGATACAAAAAATATGCTCATAAACATAATTATATACACAAGTTTATCAACTTGCTAAATTTTACTATTTGGTTACTCTATTTCAAGTTTCATTTTGTGCTGTGCTTTTGAATATAATTTTGGTTGTTTATTCAGTTATCATCTTGGATAAAATTAAGAGCAAGCACAATTCATATAGATTAACACTTGCCAAACAGCGAATGACAATTACATACATGTATATTTTATTTGCTTAGCTGCAGTTATGGGACTGATATTCATTTATAGAATTGTGATTGATATACTTATATCTACATTTATGTATTTTGATAGATATACATTAAATTCTGTATTTGTGACTGTATACATGTATTTATGATAGTTATTTTTAACAAATGGTATATTATGTATGTTTAACTTGACAAACAGCTTAATTTGTATCTATTCACAGGAATATCTGGAACACAATGACATAGGTGTATTACTGGGCGATAGTGGCTACCCACTAAAAAAGTACCTCCTGACACCTCTCTCCAACCCAACCACTCCTCAGGAGGTGAGGTATAATGAGTCACATGCCAAGGGGAGGACAATAATTGAGCAGGCATTTGGTGTGCTCAAAGCAAGATTTAGGTAATTAATTCATATTATGCTTTATATCTGGTATTTGTAGTCTCATATTGTACAATGCCAACATAAAAGATATTCTGAACTAATTTATTTTGTTGTTCACAAACAGCTATTGGACTGAGCACAATCTTTTGATTTACGTTTCCATTTGCTTCAAAAACTGATAATTTATCTTCAGAATGACTATGATATTTGTTATCTATATCACAAGGAAAAATGCACTTTATGGTTTATAAATATGTCAATTCAAATAGGACACCACAAACAACTAATGAAAAAGAGAGCTTTTGGGGAATAAATATTCAAGATAATGTATTTTTCACAGCATTATATCAGTTTTACACAAAAAAAAATGGAAAAAGAAACTTATGAAGTTTACAGTTACTCACATAGTACACACTGTATCATGATTTAGCTTGAATGTTTATTGATATGCAGATAAGGTGATTACAGGATTATTAAAACATTTTTTTTGCAAGGATGTCAAAGGTCAGGTCATTTATTTGGGGTACACAAAGCCAAACAATTAATAGATATTTTCAACTTTTCACCATATGGGGACGTCAGTTTTTAGGCCATTTCTTTAACCTTTTTACAGGTGTTTGGACAGAACTGGTGGTTGCTTACCATTTGCTCCAGGAAAATGCAGCAAGGTTTCAACCGCTTGCATGAGACTGCACAACATGTGCATAGACAACAAAATACCATTGCTTGAACCCCTTCCACCTCTGGATGGTCAAGGAGAGGCAGTTGTTCAACCCCTTCAGGGAAGTGCTGTTCAGAGGAGAGATGCATTAATCAGAATGCTTTAAACATTGTTTTATTTAATCCACTGTGATTGGTTTAAACTTTCGTGCCAAAAAGACATTGATTTGTCTCTATATGATTATGTAGACTTCATTCTTGTTGTATTAATTAGTGAAAACTACAACAGAATCTGTTATTGAGTTAAGCACAATGTTGTAATGGATTCCCCATGCATATTCCTATCTGTAAGTATATATTGTATATTAAATTTTCCACACATTGAAAAAGTTAGCTAATAAATCAATGGTTGTCAATTCTATGCATTAAGTTCAGGTAAGTATTCATTTGGTACTTGTCATTTTGTAAAAAAGGCATTTTATTTTTATAAAACTCTTAACGATTAAGGTACTGTTTCCAATTGTTGATCTTCATATATTACTGTGTCGCCCTTTCGAAGAAACTGTGAAACCAAGGGATCGCTTTGTTTCTCTGTCCGTCTGTCATGAAAACTTAATGTTGGCAATAACTTTGCCATTTCTTATGATTTCTTAATGAAACTTTCAAATTAAAATTCTTATGATAACACGCTCATGATAATGCCAAATTCTTTAAGTCAAGGTCACATTTGATGGAGTTTTACCACTTTTTTATACTTGGAATTTTACAAGAAAATTTACCATTGGCTATAACTGCAATTTCTCAATATTTTTTCATTAAACTATCAAATTATCTTGCTTATGACAACACGCTCATGATGACGCCGAATCCTTTAGGTCAACCTCACATTTGACAGTTATTCCCCTTTTTGTGCTTGGATTAGGATCCTTTAGGTCAACCTCACATTTGATAGAGTTATTCCCCTGTTTGTGCTTGGGTTATAACACAAAAACTTAATGTTGGCTATAACTTCCCCATTTCTTAATATTTCTTCATGAAACTTTCAAATTAAATTGCTTATGACAACACGCTCATGATGATGCCGAATTCTTTAGGTCAAGGTCATATTGTTTTCAGGTAACTTTCAAATTACATTGCCTCAAAAACTTAACATTAGCTATTACTTTGCCATTTCTCAATGTTTCTTCAAGTGTTATGTCAAGATTGGGGTATGTGGCGTATGCACCTATTGTACTTGCATATTTATTCTGTCAGTGGGCGACACTTGTTCAACTGAACACTCATCTAGTTTGATAACTGTTTCACTGTTTGGATTTGTTTTACATCCTAAATATATATAGAGAATAGTGAATAAAAAGGCCATTTATTAAAGTTAACAAATTTTATTTGTGTTTTTATTCATACACCATGGATTGATGCATTGATATAAATGTAATTTATATATATAAATAATGAAAATATCACACCATCAACTCAGAAAAACAAAGTAAAATAAAAGCAATGTAAAATCACCAACATTGCACAGAATGAAAATTAGCCAGTCACTAGATACAGTTAAACCCCTAATAAAGACCACCTCAATATTGGTAACACCTAATAATAGGACCACTTGTTCGATGTCCATTTTAATAGCTTTGCAGTATTCTCTACCCCCATAATAAAGACCAAACCCCTGTAACTCCAAATTGTTCAGTTCAAGGGTTAGTCTTCAAGAGGTGTTTCACTTGTTGTAAACCTCGTTTATGCATAAGGGTTGTCATTGGATTTTAGGAGTTTCATTTATTTCTAGTCAGGTCAGCTGACACCACTGGCCTTTAAAATGACTGGCTAGAAGTCCAAGTCCAGTTTATGAGGACAAAATATAAAAGTTCTTTCACTTAAACTATCGTTATTCATAGTTCAAATTTGAGAACCCTGTTTGAGAATTAGTAATTCAGTTTAAATAGAAATGAAAACAAGAGATTTCAATTTCAATATATATAATTGTTACTTTCAAAGTTTTATTCCAACAATATATTTATACATATATTTTCCAATAATGAAAGCTGGCATTAAACCAATTAAACATGGGTACTACATTTTACATTAGACCTTGACTCAAAATCCAAGATGGCTGACAAACAACAAGGGTCAGGTCAGAGAGCCATTTCTGGCAAATGCAAACAAATATGAAGCTTTAAAAATATGAAAACAATTTTATAACAAAGCCTTTATCATAAGGAACTCTTAAAAATGAAGTCACTATAATTAATCTTAGTGTCCAAGCACCTGTTGCATAAAAGAATGGCTCGAACCAGTTAACAAACACAGGAAAACTCATATACATGTATTGGGCTTATTTTATCATGTTAAGAGATGAAACTTCCCAGAAATGTGTATTTAATTGAGCTTTATAAGGTTCAAACAACAATTAAGGAAAAGTATGCACAACTAATGACTTGGAAGAGAATTTCCAATTTGGGATATTTTTGTCAACCGACCTGCATCCTTTATAAAACTGTATTTTTGGAATAACATCAAAACTACTCACTAAAGTATATGCATGAAACCTTCAGGAAAGTAAGACATAATTTTTACCCAATAGCCGGTTGTTTATTTAATACCCAATACATGCTTAACATAAATATATACAGCATAAGCAATTGGTTATAGGTTATATCTAAGAAACTCTTTTCCCGGGATAAATCCGAAATGGACCAAAATAAGTAAATGAAACTGACCCTAATATAAATTTGCACAATAACGCACCTACACATATTCTCAATATGCTAGATTTAATTAGTTTGCTTGAAAATATCAGTCTTCTAAACTCCTAAAATTCACAATTCTTCACATATATGGGTTTTGTTGTTTTTGAGTGACAAGTGTAGATCCATTTTGTAATTTAAAATCCAGTGTGTACCTCAACATGCTGGCTGATCATGATTTACACTCTTTGCCTATAGATAGCAGCCATATTCAGTTAACTACAACAAGTTATGAAGATAAAAAATGCCTAGCTCTTATTCCATGTATCCATCATGTAGTTAAATGGAAACAAACCTAGAGTGTCATCATCCAATAAAAACATGCTGAAAAAATAACTGGTAACAACTAATGTGATCTAGGTCAACTTTGTTTATCTCTTTACTATATATTTATGGGTTAAGGGCCTGCCACACTCCTCCCAATTATATTCATCGATAAAAAGAAAATTATCAAAATCTCAATAACGGCAAAATAATGTTAAATGAAACTTTGCACAAGTGTATGTTATTAATGCATCTTTATTTTACAGATGGTAAGACACGTTAGAAAAGTAAAAACAAAATAGCAGAATCTAAAAATTCCCTCAACTTCTATTTACATAAACTCACAAAAACTAAAGAACACAAAACATCATTTTAATTGCCCACATTAGTAATATGATACTGACAACAATTTATTGTGTCCTAATGATTTACTTATGTAAACTTTACGAGATATTAGTAAAAGTGTGTGTGACCTTCAATTTCCTGGTCGCGTAAACGGATGACAATCTCTGATTTCTCGTTTAATATTTGAACGTTTTTTACAAAGTACACAACATTTTCTTGTCAGTATCATTGCGCTCACGAGGGAATTCAGCTTTGTTTCTTTACTTTTCTAAACTGTCTTTCTGTATGCAAAATAAAGATACATTAGTAACCTTCATTTGTGCAAAGTTTCATTGAATGACATTTTGTCATTACTGAGATTTGATGATTTTTATGTTATCAATGAATAGGATTGGGAGGAGTGTTGCGATGCCTTAAATTGATTTACTGAATCTAAAAGTAAACAATGTAGATCCTGATCGAACTGTGCGGCTATGCTAGCTGATCTGGTTCAACACTGTTCAACTCGAGAGATAACAGTCCAATTTTGATGAACAAAAGCTTAAATGTTCAAGAAAATAACTTGGAACAAGTAGACTTTAAAAAAATAATAATTGCAAAATACATGCATTAAAGATGCTTTACAATGTTTATCTTGTGACATAGCATTGAATACTCACGTTTATGCCGACTTACATGATTACCATTTGGGAAACACCATCAAAAAGTAAGGTTTAAAGATGTTACACAACAAACAAATATCCAAAAAAATAAGATCAATAGAAGCCAATAGATTAAGTGTACTTATAATGGATATGACTAATTACAGGACAACATAATGATATACAGTCAAACCTGTGCTAAAGACCACCTGTAAACAAGAATCTCTGTGGATAAAGACCCCATTTTATTTGTTCCACTGACTGACATATAGTACAAATTCACAAGTGAACAAAAACCATTTGTCCTTAAAGACTGCTTTTTGGTTCCCCCCTGAGTGTTCCTTGAATACAGGGTTGGCTGTACAGTTATTAGATTTCTTGAAAATTATCAAAAATACATGAAATAATGTATCAACATTTGAAAAAACATATATATATATATGTATAACATACAATATGAAAAATGTTTGCTGAGCACAGATATCACATTGAGAAGTACAAGGTATAAAACAAAACATGCTGTAAATTCAGCACTGATCACCAATTTTGACAATTTTAAAATAAAAACATATTTCTGTGAACTGAAGACCAGTCTGAAATCTCAAGCATCTGATTGGCTGAAATGGTGACTGGTCTCCAATCTCAGTTTTATTATCTTGGGCCCTGAAGTTAATGTTGAAGATATGTGATAGAAACCATATCTTCAAAGCTTTAGGTGTAGTTTGTGTAATTTAATGTCTTTAAAGCTGAATAAGCAGTTTGCAAAAAGGATTTTATTAAATTTGTGTCAAATTAAAAAAATACACTGATTCATGATAAATTTATGTCACCCACATCTTCATTGGATGACTTACATATGTTATTTGTTTAAAGTCAATATCTTCAAAAGAATAAAATTAGTTTGCTTCAAACATTTTTTTGAAACTGACCAATCGACTGAACAATGATACAACAAACTGGATGTTGACTCCTATAATCCCAAAAACTTCATTGAGAAGAATGAACATGTGAACAGAAATGAATTTACATCATGCAACTTGACATGTGGGAATGCTGTGTTTTCTGAATGTGGCTTTTCCTTAACCATTTCCTTCATAGACACACCTTTATTGCTAGGGCAAACAGTTTAGATCCAGATCAGCCATCACATCCATGCAGTCTGACCTGGATCTAAAATGTTTACTTTTTGATTCATTAGGTTATTTCTGACCAAAATGCGACCAGTGCAGATCCTGATCAGACGGTACAGATGTGCTTACTGATCTGGATCTTCACTAGTTGCATATGCGTAAAAATGTGTATATATCAAGGAAAGGGTTCATTGCACTGGTTATCAACCTAAAGAATCAAACAAGTTGCTTCTCTCAAGAAGTTCATTTCCCTCCATCAAGTCTAGTTTTCTTCTTTTTACCTCAAGAATACTTCTCAATGTGATATCTATGCTCTCTAAAGTTCTCCTTATTTTTCTTTTTTCTTCCAATTTTTCTTGCTCAATTCCAATAACACGCTCATCGCAATCACATTCTGAAATTGATAAATAATAACATTTAGAAAAAATAAAATTACTTATTAAGATTTATTTACACTGGATTTTTATTGATTTTATAAAACATAAACACATGGGTGACAGGTAGAAATTCTGAAATCCTGGAAAATTGTATAAGGAAAGAAAATTGAACCATTGTTATACACACAGAATCAGGAATTTAAGGAATATTCCGTAAAATTTTTACCTATGAAGATTCTTTATGTCAATAACTACTTACTAGCTTGGCTTCTATTGATCTTCTATTTTTGGAAATTTGTTTGTTGTACTGGATCTGAAATATAAACATAACTAGAAAATGCTATCATAAACTATTATTTTCCTGACACAGAACAAGAATGTCAAACTGCCACCTTATAGTCCTGCATGAGAGCAGAAAACAAAATTTTGATTAAAATTTGCCAATAAGTGAGCAATAATTCCAGTGACTAAACTTAACCTAGATCATTTGCCAAAAGTCTTACAAAGAGTACAAAGTTCCCTTTTCATCTTTGTCACAAAGTCTGTTGCATGCTGGTAATATAGGCAAATTTATTGTTATTGTTGTAAATACACTGAGATTAGTGAAGATTGAGTGAAGAATAAATCAAGTTTAAGGGTAACTGTGGATAATTTAAACAAGAGCCATGTTACACATGGTTTATCCCCCCGCCGGAAAAAATTTACCTGAAGTAATTCTGATAATGGGGAATAACTCTAAAATTACACAAGGTAGAGTTATTGGACTGGCACAGTGCACTACCTACCAATGTGCTATTTCAGTGTATGAAGTTTGAATAAAATCCCTCCAGTACTTTGGAGTTACGCTCTGGAAAAAAATTATCAAGAAAATGTGATAAAGGGGAATAACTCTAAAAATAGGCAAGGTAGAGTTATTGCACTTGCACACTGCACTACCTACAAATTCGCTCTGTCAGTGTATGAAATTTGAATAAAATCCCTCAAGTACTTTTGGACTTATGCTCCGGACAAAATTGTTTCAGACGGATGCACGGACAGACGAAGGGCATTTCTAATATCCCCCTCGCCTTTGGCAGGGGGGATTAAAAAGTCAGTTGTAAAAGAGCCTGTTACCTGATATACTTGACTCTGTTGATGTTCCAGCCTCAGGTACCACTGGTGTGACCTGTTCCCTGTTTTTACTCGTTGATGAATCTAAAATCATTTAACAATATAGTCTGTCATAATAAAGTGACTTAGCTATTGAAATCACTAAAATGATTTTTATAACAGTGGTCTAAAATTTGGAACTGAAATCAACTGTAAAGAATGAAATTGAAAAGTGGTCTTTTCATGTTTAGTAAGATCACTTTAAATGAACATGAATATTCTTAAACATGCTTTCTATAATGATATATTTACACCTTTCAAACACTTAATAATTAAGTAACAGCTTGACATATTTAGGAGTGAAAAAGATATAAATGAACTGATATTACTATGAAATAATTAATTGTTGAAATGTGGGCGGTTTCTGTGATACATATTGGAATTTGCTGGTAAACAAGTGTACAGAGTTTCAAAGCCTTTATTGTCGAATTAAAAATTAAAGATCCTGATAAGCGGTAACATCAGTGCAGTCTGATCAGGATCTACACTGTTTGCTCTTAGATTCAATAGATTATTCCTGTCATAGGTGCACCCAGTGTTGATCAGTCACCATTGATGTGCCAGCTATTAACTGATTGTGCATTGGCGACTCGTATGATAGAAAAGACCGCCCCTGGAAAAATAAGATCCCAATGTGTCTAACTGGAAATAAAAACAAAGATTATGCATTAATTTTCATCAGTAACATGTTACAATTACCTCTGAAGGTGTCGGTTCCTTCATCAAAACCATCCAAGACAACCTTGGGCAAAAACTGCAGAATCTGTGAAAGTCAGTAAATGAAATATAAACTAAAGACAAAATTAACATAACATTTACACATTTGTTATCCCACTGTAATTGCAAAACAACTCGGTTCTCAAAGTTTTCTAAGAACCAAGAATATTTTTGTAAATATCTTCTGTCGTATGCCAATTGTTATTTTCATTTCTTTAATTCATTTTATTCACCAGATTAATGACTGATTAAACAATATAAACAGGTGTTTTAACAGTTGTTGGGTGTTAAAAGGCTTACTTTAAATTTAAGCAATGGGGGATGTGAAAATACAAAACAAAAAATATGTAAACAACTGGCGATGTCTACATCAAATAAATGTCTTATGACATTCACATTTGCCAAAAATTCAGTCGTTAACTCTCAGTCTTTCAAGTGAAAGTAAATTTTGAGTATTTTCTAATGTAGGGTACATTTATGCAGCATAAATTAAAAACTGTGAAATATAGGGTCACGACTGTAGTTCATTATTATGTGTACTAGGAGGTCTGGATTTAGAATACTCTCATCTTATGAATACAATCATTCATGTATTACATCACTAATATATAAAGTCATCCATGATGATGATTTGAAATTATGGATGTTACCTTCTCCTCCCAAGGCCTCAGAGCTTTCGGGGCAGGACCTGCCCCAGTCCCTGCAGCAAATCTTCTTCTGCACCTTTCTTTTTTTCTCGTTTCACTCTATAAATATACATTTAAATTTACTTATACATTTAAATTTAATTGACATGCTATCTATTTACTTAATATATATCTGTCTTGTAACATAGTCAATTATTGCCTATAAATACATTACATTAAAGTTTGGAACAATAATAATGATAATCCAAATAACTACATAAGAATACATGTATTTGTAGGATCAAAACAAAGAAAAGAAATAAAAGAATATTAACAAATACAAGAAAATTTTATGGCCCTTGTTATGATTATACATTTTTATTCCCATAATCATTCATACATGTTTTGCTGATTTATAAAAGAATTGACATCAATAAAAAAAACTTGATTATGTTATATAAATAATGCTTATTATAGGACCTCAATCTGGCTGGTCTTTGGGTCAGATGTCCGGACCTCAAGCAACTACCTTTCAGATAATACCAGACTGCATATATACATGTATTATTGTTCTTTAATGTCAATATATTTATTTCAAAATAGAATTTTTTGGATTTATTTCATCTAACAGTACGTAGAGGATTATCACTGGCTGAAATATGTTAATGAAATACTACAGCAATCCTAGAACTAGATTTTGATATAAAAGCATTACCTTCAAATATGTCCACTTATCTTTTACATCTTGGATTGACCTTTCATTGCCCCCAACAGCATTCACCCTGACAATCAAAGATGTATCATTTATGGAATTGACCATTTCAGGAGCAATTTTCGATAATTAATTATGAAGTTTAATAATCAATCATCGGTTTGCTGATCTTTCAGCAGCTCAAAAGGGAGATTACTGTATCAGACCATTGTTTGATATATCACATAAATCACTTTTATTTTGGTTTTAAATTAGCATTGGAATAACGTATTTACAAAAAAGGATATTGTGAAAATATAAAACACATGTTTTGATTTTCGCAACATTGATTGTCAACAAATATAATTGGCCTTTTATGGCCATTAATGTTTAGTGTGATCAAACTTGGATTAATGTTATTTCTTATACGGCTTCATGTACATTTATCAGTGTTTATAAATGTAGTTTTAGGTCAGATCATGTCCCAGGTATTGTAGAACGAAGTTTGTCTTTTCACTGTCTAAAATCTATGGGAATTAGGAAAAGAATGTTTATGTTTTCTTTAAGAGTCGTATTTATATGATTGATCTGAAGATCATTTTTGCACGGTTTTCTGCTTATATTTGCAAAATTAGGGTTTTAATAGTGCCATACATAGCATTTTGTTTACATTCGAGTTAGAGACCTTTACAATGTATTATGATAATGGCCATCCATGATAAGTTGTTTCTAATTATTTATAGGAGGGAAACATATAGGAGGGTTGTAGTGATGGGATTTGGGGATGATGTACACATTCACCGAGCACCTGTGTTTCTGCTTATCACAAAATTCAAATTTGTGCAACTTTTGGATTGGAAAAAAACCAATCTCCATCGGTTTAAATGCAGGGTTAAATTGTTACTAGCCGTTGTTGAAACAACAGCCTTTGATGTGATCGTGCTCAATCTGACAAATATATTATAACGTTCACAGAAGATAAACAAATACTTATCCTGTTTTATCATCCACCAAGTTCCTCGAAAATCGTAATGGAGTGACTCCCCTTGTCGTATCGATACATAAAAATACCCAAATAGACAGTTAATCACCACAACTCTCCCTACAATACACAGCGACCAGTCAACAAAATCTTACTGCATTTCTAGGAGTTACATTAGTTTATAAACAGATTTAATATATATTTAAGAGGGGATATAACGAGGTGAACTAGAACCTGATGCGCTTTTCCGAAAAACCCGGTCCCAAAACTTGTCTTTTCTGATGGATCGTTACAACGAACTTATTAAAAGATATCTACCTCGTGCAGATTTCTTCGATAGATCTTTTGGTTTCCCCCTCATCGCAGTGACCGTCAACAATCTGAACAATCTCTGCAGCTGTCCAGTTCGCGGCTCTGATTCGGGATTCCATTGTTTGTTGTCGTCTGTCAAATTTGACAAGTGCGCGCCAAATCACGTGACCGGATACGGATAATTTTAGACTGTGTCACTGTATTGTATGACTTACGAGCGATCGTATCGTAGCTGCGATCGTCGCAGTTGCGATTGCTTCGTAAAACGGTTTGCGAAAATCGTAAATATTATCGTAAATAACTATCGTAAGTAGAAATCGTAGCTAAGATGCGAGTTTTTGATAAAACGGGGCCCAAGTTCGTAACTGGGTCATGTGACCCTTAAAACTAGGTCAGCAGGTCAAATTAAAGAAAAAGCTTGTCTTCACTCTAGAAGTCTTAATTTTGATTGGATCTTCTTCAAGCTTGGTCAGAAAATATATTTCGATGATATCTAGGTCAAGTTTGAAACTGGGTCATGTGACCTTGAAATCTAGGTCACTAGGTCAAATTATATTAAAATATTGTCTGCACTCTAGCGGTCTTAATTTTGGTGCGATCTTCTTCAAACTTGGTCAGAATGTTTATCTAAATAATATCTAAGTCAAGTTTGACAGGTGAGCGATTTAGGGCCAATTGGCCCTCTTGTCTTGGTTAATGCCCCGAATGGCAGCATATAGCTTCAAACTTGTGCCCGCCCATTTTTCTGTCTGGCCCGTTTTCATGTCATAGGCATAACATTTTCATTTTTTTGCTGGATTTGGAAATTACTTGACACAATTGTTCACCATTATGAGATGATGTGCTGCGCACAACACCTAGGTCTGGAGCTTTAAGGTCAATATCATATTTTACATCCAGCATACATTTCAGGAGCATATCTCACCTAAGTGACAGATCTTGTTCTAAGTAAAAAAATTGAGTTTTTTTTGGCACACAGTTTTAATTGCAATAGTCCTCCAACTACATGTACATGTATGTCATAAAATACACAGGAAATGAGTTTCAGTCTAATTATGGGTATTCTCATAAATTTTGCTTTATTTAGTAGTTTAGTTTAAAGAAAACTTTGACACTAAGGTACCCCTTTCAGATGTTTATTCTAAGTAGAGGAGGCTGATAAAATCCTATTGCTGTGCACAAAAGTCATCGCCGTTGGTTGTTCAACTTACATTTCTTGTCTGGCCATAAGTTAAAACCTGAAAGTACAACTGGGGAAAGTGCATTGTGCAAGATTCCAAGAACAATAACTGATTATCAAGTGTAGTGCAGTTTATGGTAAAAAAAAACCAAGTGTTGCCTTGCTTTCTGCTAGATCACTTCCAAGTCAGCCGTAGTCTACTTATGTTCCCTCTATAATACCTGTAGTATTCTGACTTGTACTCTTGATACCTATTGCCCTTTCAGCACTGGTTAAATAAATTAATACTTGTCAACTAAATGTTTGGATAATTGCTAACTTATAATTTATGTAATTGTGTTACAGAGGTGGGTTCTGTAATATTATGAGTTGTATTAATATTATTTGAAACAGACTATAGAAACACCCTTGTATAATAATTGTTCTCGCATTGTTTTATTTCAGTTCTAGAATAGCTATCATAGAATAAACATCTGTAATAATAAAAGCTTATATATGAAATCACATTTGTGTTTTTAGTCTTTTGACTTATAAGCAGCATTGTCGCTTGACAATAATAATTATAGATAGCAGATAATATTACATGGTGTCAGAAACTTTGTGGATTATATAGAAATATTTGACACTATAAATGGAACTCACAGGACTTTCACAATTTAGTCTATTGCGTTATGTCATAATTTCATCTGCTTAAGAAGTATATGGAGAGTAAAAAGCAGCAGCTCGGAAACAGATGGCGAAAAAGAATAAGTCAGAGCATATACGCAGTCTTTGCAAATGAATCCTAATAAAAAGGAACACGAACGAGAATAAGACAAACACGATATAGAAACAAGAATAAGGTCAATCGAACAATTACAAGTCATGACGATCGAAATCAAGCCGTAGAAACACAATCTACCAGTGAAGATGTTGTATCTCGTTCAACTGATACACTGACAATTAAACTACCATTTACATCTACCATGCCAATTCAGCTGTGAGGGGTAAAAGACGAGCTTCGAGAGCCTTAGCAAAATACTATGTTACTGAAACATCTGCTTCCATAAGCAAATTATCAGTTACTGGAATTACAGCTCTCTCTGCCTCCACAAGAATACAATCTGCTGTAAGAAGCCTATTTCAGCCATATTCATGGATTCGTTTTAGTGTCAGTGCTAGACGCAACACTACCCTAGGAATAGGGCGTAGCTTCTGGACACACAAGAAACGTTCCAGATATTTTTAACACCTTATGTGAACTTCCATAAAATGCCGGTGTTTGCTTAGTCACACTAACAAGAAAACTATTTTTGCCCCTTTGAAAATGCTGACTGGCATAAAGTGTTCAGCCCTACTGTGTGCTTGTGTGTGCATGTTTGTATGGATTTGGAAGTCTGGGCCTGAACGTTTTTATTTGTTGTCATAAGGGATAACAAATAAGCACAAATGAGAAACTCAATAGCATGAGTTATTGGTGGTGCCGGAAACAAGCAGGTCATTTATTACAATGTAAACTTTTGAAACTCAACATTTACAACAATCTTCTTGTAACAAGTTATAACCCATGTGCAACTTGGTTGAATCTGGACCAGGCTGCAAATCTGTGTTGTTTGGTCTGGATTTACATTTGATTGTACATTCATTTGGTTATTTCTGTCTGAGCCAAAAATGAACAGCGTAGACCAAGTTGAAGCTGCACACATGTGCTGAATAATCTTGATCTAAACAAGTCAAACATAGAATAATAGCTATAATATTCCATGGTCAAAGTAGTAAAACAAAAGCATGTTATAAATATACTGTTCCAGTGGTCCATATTTGTATAGTTATTTTCATAGGTCTTGCGCCACTTCCGAGACTACTGGCTGTGCCCCATCATCTTCATCAAAGAAGTCATATTTTGTAAAGTTTTCATCATTAGAAAGTCAGCTCGGTGAACGTCAAGATAAGAAGAGTTGATGTTCGAGGTCTTGTTAAGGACAAGAAATATAAGTTTTGCTCTAACTGTAGTAGAGATGTGAAGATTGCTAAATGGTCATGACACTTCCTTACCATAATAAATTAACATCTGCTACAATCAAAGGACTGAAGGTACTGATGGGTCGGCCATCAAAACATAATTTAAAAGCGATGGATTTTTGACAAAGAGTGCGGGTTTGATTAAGTTTGACCAGAAACAAACTTTCGTCTCAAGAACGGGGACCAATTTACTTTATGTCCTCTGAGACATAGATCTTCGACCTCAAAAACATTACGGGTCCAATTAACAAGTGAAGACAAATAATATTATCAAGTTTGCAAACGCAGTGACATGGGAAGTGAACCTGGGGGTAGGACAATATGTCTAAAGTCATAATTAGAATATGACTGGACCTGTGGACGATAATATGAAATAAGACACTGCCTGTCTCAGAATTGACCAATCAAAATTTAGTGGATGATATCATACTTCATAGGTCATGATATGGTCAACAGTGAAACAAAGCTGGTCACAGTTCTCAGACACTACACTTTATTTAAATGTATTACTCCTTTCGTCCTTGCATTTAGACAGATTTTTTTAATTTTTCATTTTATCAATGAGAGTGCAATGACAAATGGAATATTACCTTAATGTTGTGAATACTTTTGTATAGTTTGGAAGAATCCTGTGAGCAGTTGTTTGCAAGCACAGTATCATTAGACAGCACCTAAAATTCTGAGTTGAGATACGGTGACACCGATGACAGAAAAAGTAGCTAAGCTTGTCATAATTTTTGAATATTCAAACTTGAAATCAACAAACACAATTTGGTAACATGATTTAAAATAATACTATAAGTGACACTATGTTTTTTTTTCAATGGTTCTATTATTCAGCAAATAATGTTCAAACACACAATTACACGGATGCTTTTTTGTCAATTGATGTTTTTTCAATGAGGTGTAGCGACATTATTGATTTTTTTATTCTTGTCCATTACAAAAGCAGCATGCTCCATTGCAGGAATTAGTAGAAATATAAAGGCGGTATGCTCCCTCAGACAGTCATAGACAGAATTGTCAAACTGGTCTCCTTACAGCATTCCATGTGAAGCTGTTATCCTGAAATATTAATTTCAACAAATAACCTATTTATATCGAAGTTCAAGAATAATTTATGGTCTATGATTTTTGGAATTTATTTGTCGACATTAAAAACTGATAAATATTTGACAATAAATTAGTTTTGTCCAATAATAATGCTATTCTTGCCCTGGGAATACTACATTAATCTCGACTCTTGACATGGTAACCCTTGGGTTCTCATTTAGTTCATCGTTTATGGTGTCTGTTTTGAAACTTACCATTTTATTAACCATGCTCTCTCTGTCTGTGTGGGATGCTGTGTCTTCAGATTGTTGCAATTCCCGATAGGCATATTTCACTTTTTTCATATAGAAAAATATTTTTCTCATTTCTTATGATGAACCTTCATTCATTGGAGACGCCTTTTATCATATAGACAACCAGAGGTTCCATTTGACCCAGGAAATGACCTTTTGACTTTTGAAAATGAAAAAAAAATATTAAAAAACCTCATTCTGACTCCAATGATTTTTGCTGAAGTGTCTTTGTTTCCCTTAAATTAAGGGTAATTTTGGTTATTAATTGCCTGAATCAACGAAAAGGTTACACTAGATGGGTGTTCACTTGTGTCGCCCTGGGAGCTATGTAAGGTTAAAAATGCAAGAAAAAGAAGGGGAATAACCCCCACTTTGACATAAAGAACTTGGAGTCATGATGAGTGTGTTGTCATGAGCAAAATAATTTGAAAGTTTGATGTAGAAATATTAAGAAAAGGATTAACAAATGTGACATTGACCTGAAAATTTACACCAGCTCAAGCATGTTGTCACAATCAACATAATTTGAAAATTTCATGAAGAAATATAAAGAAATGCAAAGTTGTAACCAACATTAAGTTTTCAGGACGGACGGACAGATGGACGGACAGACAAAGTGATCCCTATGTATCACCTTTTCTTCGAAAGGGCGTCACAAAAATGATGCTTGACATTCAGCAGCTAGTGGACACCTGGAAAACAATAGATCAGCAAGAACAACTTTGGTTGTAACCAACATTAAGTTTTCAGGACGGACGGACAGATGGACGGACAGACAAAGTGATCCCTATGTATCACCTTTTCTTCGAAAGGGCGACACAAAAATGATGCTTGACATTCAGCAGCTAGTGGACACCTGGAAAACAATAGATCAGCAAGAACAACTTTGGTGTCTGATCTCAATCTGATTGGAATCTACACTGATTGCATATTTCTAAGAAATAGCCTCACAAATCTTATTATGAACCATGTAGATCCTGTTAAGACTGCACAGATATGCCTGCTGATCTGGGTATACACTGGTCACTCATGTCATGTGTTCATGGAAGAAAGGGTCAAAAACAACACAGTAACTTTTATATAGGATGATTAATTTTCTTGTGAACTGAGGTCTCACAAGTCTTCACATACATACAAACACAATTTTATGTTTTCTTGTTACAAGATATAAAATATACAAATACCAACATATACAGATAGATTTAGTGTCTCTCTATCAAACATTCATGCAGCTCTAATACATGAAAATAAAAAATGCAAACCTTGTCTCCATTTTCTACAGTAAAATTCATATTCTTCTCACTAGTTTTCTACCAAATCTGCAGACCTTTTAAGTCCACAGCTTTCACTTGACTGATAATACACATGGCTGAAAATAAATGTTGTATTTTAAATCA
>JAZAYU010001147.1:0-80222 GCA_038501625.1 Corbicula japonica | reverse complement strand
GTTTGGAAATCTCGCATGATAGTTTGTTTCATCACTGTTTGCTTTTTATTTGCTATCCAAAGCCCAAATGATGTTATAAACTTTAATGCAAGCAGAAATGGTTCCCAGTACTTTTCTTCGTAAATCTATGCTTTACAACCTAAAGAGGTCTTCTTGAATATTCTAAATATTTAACTGCTTTTAGTAATTTTTTAAAGGGCAGTGCTTTGGAAAGAATAAAATTTTTGTCCAAGTGGAATCACCAAACCTACAGTTTCCTATGGGTATCTGACAATGATTTTATCAAGAAGCCCAAGAAAGTAGAAACTGGACCATAGACACATTCTAAATCCTGTGCAAACAGTGTAGATCCAGATCAGCCAACACATCTGTGTTCAAAAATAACATAATAAGCGAGCTCTAGCAAGTGAGCCCCCGAAGGGTAATGTGCGTATATGTTATGTCCAACTACCATCACTTAATTGTCAGAAACCTTCTTTAACTTTACAGAAACATAATGAGGAAGTGACGTCGGCGATGTCAACGACTTTATACTTTTTCCCGCTAAAATTGATGTGCGTTAATTTATCAGTTCATTTCACATAAAATATATTCAACCTAATTTTTACCAATATACTTTTGTCTATTAAATATATGTGTATGTGCCGGTGCGTGCAGAAGTATATGCGCGTATGTATATGAGCATATGAGCCTGTGTGCGTCTGTCTTTGTATGTGCCGGCATATGAGTGTGCGTATGTGTGTTAGCGTATGTGTGTGTGTGCGCGCATGCGTGCACCTGTTTTTGTATGTACCGCCATATGAGTATGCATATGTGTATGTGTGCGTATGTTTCTGCACACACGCATGCGAGTGGCTGCATATGTGCTTGCGCGTTCATGCGTGTGTGTTATATAACTTTGCCCATATGAGTGTATGTGTGCATAAGTATTCTCCTACATTTGTACACAACATATTTTGATTTTTGTGTGTAATGATGAGTATATGTGGTCATGTTGCTGTGTGCGCACTTGTATGCGTGCGTACAATTGAGTGCTATAGGAGTCCATATTTCTGTAAATGTGTCAGAGAATGAGCATGCGTGTTTATGTGTATGTATCTATAAGTGCGCTAATTTGCATATACAGGAAAAGTACGTTTGTGTGTTTATTTGTACGTTCGTGCGTTGATGTTTGTCAATGCGTATATGTTAGTGGATAATTTGTCTGTGTCTACATGTGCGTGTCACGCATAGATATATGCTTACAAGAGTATAATTGTATTCATGTTTTAACATTTCCTCCACAATTCATCCATGCTTACGTGTTTGTTAATTCCATCCGAAGCTGCTGTCCTCAATCGTCTTATCCAGTCTATTTCTTTCACTTGCCGGTAGTATTTTCCTCTGTCAATATAAGTATAGAGGAAAATACTACCGACAAGCAACGTGGTTCAAGATAGTTCAAGTCATTCAGAAGCATCAAGTTAAACACCAATTTAATAAAAGAGTTTAATACTAGAGCTGGCATTGAGGCAGTGCCTTAGGGCTGTTCCAGGAAAAAAGGAGTGAGGGGAGTGGAACTGAAATTAATTAAAATTTGATGGGTGGGTGGTGGGGGGTGATTCATGGAAGCAAATGTGTTGTTTGAAAATAAATATAATTGTGTTGGTGGTACCCCCGTTTTTAAGTTCCGTTCCACCCCCCCCCCCCCCCCCCCCCCCCCCCCCCCCCCCCCCCCCCACTCTTTTTTTCCTGGAACAGCCCTTAGTTGATATTATATTAAATAGCAAACAGTGAAGATCCAGATCAGCTGGCTCGAATGCCAGCTGATCTATATCTACACTGTTTGCACATGCAATAAAGTCATATACATGAAGGAAATGGTTAATTGTATGATTTCACAAAGTTTACAATCTTCAGTTACCTGGCATAATAGGAACACTTGGGAAGAGTCTGTCATATTCTTTGTGAACATCTGTCAAATACTCCTCAACTGTCAGGGGAAGTCCAAGAATATCTGTAAAAAAGACATGATGTATTTGATTTTGATGAATGTTTGCTTAACCCTTCCATGCCATCTGAACTGGATCTGCACTGGATCTGCTTGGCTGGAAAAAGTCTGATGAATCTAAAAACAGAAAGTGTAGATCCTGATCAGAGAGCATATCAATGAAGTAAAGGGTTAAAAAGATATCAACTAAGGAAGAAATCTCTAAAAACAAAACTATTGTTCTATGTCCAAATGACGGTATTCTGATAATTTATTATATGTAAAGTAAAACCCAAATATTAAGATCATCTCTGGGGCCAGAATCAATGTGGCCTAAACTGTGGTCTTTTTATCAGATGGTAATTAGTGCAGAACTGCAAAAGGGACATATTTCCCTGATAAAGGTGGTCCTAGTATTGAGGTGGTCTTAATTTCAAGGCAATCTTTATTCCTAGGTGGTCTTAAAGGGCTTTTCATCCTTATATAACAAAGGCCGATATTCGGCTACTTCCCAATCCGAAAAATATAGTTTTTTTCCCAATTGTGGCAGAGTTTCTTCCCAAAATGCAAGACATAATTTCCCAAAATCTTAGAAATTCCCCCTAGAAATGTTAAAAAATCGATCAATTTGTTTACATTCGTTATTTCCGGAGAAGCGTTTGTCTGGTATCAACTTTTTTGACATACTTTTTTGATATACTATACGCATGGCACCCGTGTTACACAAAACCAGTCTAATCCGTCTAATCAGTTTAGTTCCGATAGACTCTTACTCAGTCATTATCGCAGTGAAACAGTCAAACGTTCCGAAAGTCTGGATTTTATTCCGTTTCACGGGAGATAAATCGGTGTTTATTTCCGGTTGCATCCATCAACAAATGTCGCATAACGGTAAATATTACTGCTAATCCGTGAAACGCAAAGAAAACCAGAAGTCGTTATCTGACTATGGGGTAAAAAAACAAAAATTAGATCCAAAGGGTGCAACGTCTACCAAGGAAATCCCCAGTATTTCTAATGTTGCTGCCCCAGATTCTTCCAGTTCCATACTCGTTTCTACAACAGAGGTCCCTGTTAGTGTTGCTACCTCTGACTCTGGCATTTGTTCCACAGAGGTACCTGAAAGAGTTGCACCCTCTTACTTGAAAAAATCAAAGATGCAAAGGAAAGAGACATGGACCTTTGAAGCTTGTGAATACTATAGAATTGTGAAAATCTGAAAAAAGAAAGTGCTATAAGAATTAAATTAATGTTAAAATGCTCATTCCTATATTAATTTGTACTCCAGTACCCCTTATTTCAATAAATTTTGTTTTCCCAAAATGAACAATCATCGCGCAAAAATTTCCCAAAATGAACAATTATCGCGCATAAATTTCCCAATTTGAAAGGCCAGGGCCTCTTCCCAATTTCCTGATGAAAAGCCCTGTCTTAATCATGAGTCAATGAGGGATTTTACTGTATACAGATTATGCTCACACTCAAACAACAGCAGACACTTCAAGCTTTCAATTATTTCACTTTCCATGAATTATTCATGAATTTGGATTTTTGATGTTAATAATGCAAATGGACAACTGAATATCTAATTGTATTTATTGTTTTAAGTTCCATAATACAATGTTCCTGCATTCTCGCAGAATCACGAAAAATCACAAAAAATTTCTGTACAAGAGTGTTAGTTAGCCCTTTACCCCAACGATGTGCCTTTTCTCATTTGGGTAACTGATCAGAAATCACCTAAGGAATCTGAAGCAAACAGTGTGGATTCTGATCAGACAGTATGGATTCTACACTGGTTGGTCATATGATAAAAGGCAAAGAGTAAGGGTTATTCAAAAATTATTCTGCAGAAAATTTTTTCTGCATGGGGAGACAGCTTAGAAACGGATAAGGCAAAAAGTAGAATTTTAGGTGTGCTGTGGAACAAAGGGACTGGGGACATTATATATTACATAATGATCTAGTCCAGGAAAATAAGTTGTGGGGTCTACATTCTTAGAGAGTTTATATACACGTGATATTCATTAACATGTATTTACATTGTACTTTTTTTTCCACGTTTTAAAGTACTTCTTATTGTTGTCTATCCACACTAAGTATTGCTTACCAACAATCATTTTGGCAGATATAGATTCCTTTTTGCCCATAACTTGTTTTTTCACATCCCAGGCGTACGTTTTCCCAAACTGATTACAAACATTCTGTGTTGCCTCTGTGTACAATCGTTCAGTGTCTGAAAGAAAAAAATCCTTCTTGCGAAAATGCTGATCGAAAACAATGAAGAAAATGTTTAATAATTATTACTTTAACATCAGAAAAACTGTGAAACAAGAGCACAATAGGGTTGAATTAACCTATGTGCCTTCGTAGTATTTGGCTTCGAAATTAAAGACTTTTTGACCTAAAAAACCCGAAGTCAGTTATCTAATATAAGTACTTTTGGCATCCAAATAACCCTTTTTCATCCACACCCATAAATACGACTCGTACATTGAAGGAGGCGTCAGGACGTTAAAAATCGAAATTATTATCATCATCATAAGGAAGTTTCTAATCAACCTCAAATTTTGCAAAGCGCTCTTTCAGTGTCAAAACCCGAGCTGAGAGTTTTTAAACATAGTTGATTTGATGACAACCCATGTCTATGGTTACTAAATTTCCGCCGCCGCAATATTCAAAACTTGCCTACGCCGACAGTTAGGTCATAAAAGACAAAACATACTTGTTCCTGGTCTAACCTATATTTAAAATATCAATATGCCTCTTATACCTCAACGGCAAAACATCGCGAAATAATGTGACAATATGCACTTAACATGATGATTAAATTCACCTGATATTGACTGTATTACAGATTACTTTTGTTACCTAGTAATAAACCATCCATATCAAAAATAACGTGTGTTATTTCCTTTTGTGCCATAGTTTTGTGCATTTTCTGAACGACAGGTAGGCTGGAAACGGTGTCGATGATTTTCACACGTCGTAAATAATACAAGCAGAACAAGAAGAAGTACAGGTCAGCGTACACTATTGCGTTTCCCTATATGTTCTATATAGAGTCTTGGGAGTCTCCTTGATTTATTTATTCTTAGACAATATCAGGCATGGTCTTCTGATGAAGTTTGAATATAAATCTACATAAAAACATAGATGAAATACCACCATGACCGTAGGTTTCTACCTCAAATTTCACTTTGAAGACTACCACCCTTGCCTATTGACTAAATTTACTTGTGGCTAACCTGTTTATAGGCATTATTTTAAAAGTAATTTTTTTCTTATCCAAAATGTTTTGGATAATGATTTTTGGTTCCAACAGCTGCAGAAATACACAATTTCTATTTTTTAGAAGGAGTTTTATTTTTTCCTTAGCTATATTGGCCAATCAACTAATGTTTCTATAGAGTCTTACGGGTTTCCCCTAACTTTTTTTTTTAACCAACCGGGAAGCAGCTTTTATTTAGTGTACGCTGATCTTAAGCGTCACATATTATTTTTAGTTATATTCAAACATTGTATAAAATGAAGAAATAAATAATTCCAAAAATTAAAATCCATGTTTTGTTTGTTTTTGTCTAAATCTGAACTCACAGCCCTTCTTCAAGTGTAAGCAGTTGGTGACAGTTCAGCCACACTAAAAACACTATAAACAGATTATAAACATTCATAACAAAAAAAATCAGGAAAAATAGAATATTCCAGTTTATGTTATAAAACTTGACCACTGAAGACTCACACACAGGCATGATATTTTAAACAAGTAATTTTTTGGCTTGGCCTTAAATGCTTCTATACAGAGTCATTTTTGTATCCCCACCCCATGTAAAAATACAAAAAAAGACATTTTCTAGCTATTATTTCAATAAATTTTCACTACCTGCAAGATCAAATTCCTGAATTTTACATTAAAAGCAGCTATAAACATATTTATTCATGGAAACACAGTCTATTTAGTATCATTCTGCACTTAAAATACACAGCCATGACTTTTGTGGAAACCAAGACATAGTGAAAATCCAAAAGAAAATGACATTTTGATGCATTTGGAGTGGAAATCATTCATTTCATGAGACTGTTTTTTACTAAATTCTTCCAGTTGTCATATAAAATGTGTTTTTATGCATGAAAATAAACAATACACCTTGACTGGACACTGCTATTTACCCAGGGGCTTGTTTTTGCCCTGAAATGCCTCTATGATGTCACTCCTCATAGGTAATCCTATATCAAAATCCCATGAAATAAAGAATTATCAGATCCAAAATGCTTTAAAAATAGTCAGTATGCATGAAATGATTAAATTATTATGTAATTCAATTGCTCTGATTGTATAATAAAGCATATTTCATTAAATGATTTTTCTGTTTCAATTTTCTTTGTTGAAAGGGAGACAACTCATGTTCTCTAAATAAGTCTAATTTGCTATAACTTACAATTTTGTATGTATAAATATAATAAAAATATTTCTGCTATAATTATTTTCAAAAAATCTCAAGCTGGTGCTACAGTTTTGAAAACAAAAGTGTCAAGCAGACAATGTTTAAGGCCCCATGTTAAACAATTTCTAGTAAACATATATGCCAGATTTAGGTCTGTCATAAAATCCATGGTTTTCTGGGACCAGACTCCCAAAAGAAAACCAGTTAACCACTTTTACAGAGAAATACTGCTATTCTCTGTTAAAAACAAAATTTAAAACTATTGTATACCCCAATCATAGTAGCAAATCAGTAAGTGAAATGCTTTACACAGTCAGAGATCTATTTAACATACCCGGTGGCATTTTATGGTCAAACTTATCGCAACTTCCAGGAACAGACTTAAAATTATTTGTTCGCGAAATAATTTACTGCTTCGCAACTGAAATCCAACTCATACCGAACAAAAGTCACACATAAAATTCATTTTTTCTCATTTTGCCTTTATTCTATTACCAGTTTTAATATACAGCCACTCTACACTGTTCAACATTAGGCATCAAAAACATATCTAACAAATCTGAGACTTACTGAAATATTAAGAAAGACTTCTAAAAGAGGAAAAACACAGTTTTTGTGTCTAAAAGGCAAATCTAATTCATTATAAAGTCACTTTTTCCTAACCAGAATTAAATCAAAGCTACACTTTTGATCCAAATATACCTTACAGTGAAAACCACCTCTAAGTTTCATCAAATGCAAGCATTATCCTCAAAATCTAGCAACCTTTTTATACCAAAATAAGCAAATGCATAACAAAAAATGCACTCCCATGTATAGTTTTACAACAATCCAACCTTAAAAAGTGACAATTTCTATACTTTTCATGGGAAATATAATAAAGTGCAGGTCTCAACAAAGCTACAACACCATCTCCCAATCTGAATATAGTGAATAAGGCTATTTTCAACACTATCTTAATTCAGAGGCCCCTTTATTAACAACTTACAATCAGACTGACCTTCTAACTGCTGCAAATGTATGCAGAAATTCTTTAGATTTGTCAATATTCACAAAATTAACAAATTGTATACAAAATCAGTTTCAAACAAGGCGCTCAATAGATCACATACATCCAGAGTCTTGCTGCCTTTAGGTCAGCGTACACTATTGCGTTTCCCTATATGTTCTATATAGAGTCTTGGGAGTCTCCTTGATTTATTTATTCTTAGACAATATCAGGCATGGTCTTCTGATGAAGTTTGAATATAAATCTACATAAAAACATAGATGAAATACCACCATGACCGTAGGTTTCTACCTCAAATTTCACTTTGAAGACTACCACCCTTGCCTATTGACTAAATTTACTTGTGGCTAACCTGTTTATAGGCATTATTTTAAAAGTAATTTTTTTCTTATCCAAAATGTTTTGGATAATGATTTTTGGTTCCAACAGCTGCAGAAATACACAATTTCTATTTTTTAGAAGGAGTTTTATTTTTTCCTTAGCTATATTGGCCAATCAACTAATGTTTCTATAGAGTCTTACGGGTTTCCCCTAACTTTTTTTTTTAACCAACCGGGAAGCAGCTTTTATTTAGTGTACGCTGATCTTAAGCGTCACATATTATTTTTAGTTATATTCAAACATTGTATAAAATGAAGAAATAAATAATTCCAAAAATTAAAATCCATGTTTTGTTTGTTTTTGTCTAAATCTGAACTCACAGCCCTTCTTCAAGTGTAAGCAGTTGGTGACAGTTCAGCCACACTAAAAACACTATAAACAGATTATAAACATTCATAACAAAAAAAATCAGGAAAAATAGAATATTCCAGTTTATGTTATAAAACTTGACCACTGAAGACTCACACACAGGCATGATATTTTAAACAAGTAATTTTTTGGCTTGGCCTTAAATGCTTCTATACAGAGTCATTTTTGTATCCCCACCCCATGTAAAAATACAAAAAAAGACATTTTCTAGCTATTATTTCAATAAATTTTCACTACCTGCAAGATCAAATTCCTGAATTTTACATTAAAAGCAGCTATAAACATATTTATTCATGGAAACACAGTCTATTTAGTATCATTCTGCACTTAAAATACACAGCCATGACTTTTGTGGAAACCAAGACATAGTGAAAATCCAAAAGAAAATGACATTTTGATGCATTTGGAGTGGAAATCATTCATTTCATGAGACTGTTTTTTACTAAATTCTTCCAGTTGTCATATAAAATGTGTTTTTATGCATGAAAATAAACAATACACCTTGACTGGACACTGCTATTTACCCAGGGGCTTGTTTTTGCCCTGAAATGCCTCTATGATGTCACTCCTCATAGGTAATCCTATATCAAAATCCCATGAAATAAAGAATTATCAGATCCAAAATGCTTTAAAAATAGTCAGTATGCATGAAATGATTAAATTATTATGTAATTCAATTGCTCTGATTGTATAATAAAGCATATTTCATTAAATGATTTTTCTGTTTCAATTTTCTTTGTTGAAAGGGAGACAACTCATGTTCTCTAAATAAGTCTAATTTGCTATAACTTACAATTTTGTATGTATAAATATAATAAAAATATTTCTGCTATAATTATTTTCAAAAAATCTCAAGCTGGTGCTACAGTTTTGAAAACAAAAGTGTCAAGCAGACAATGTTTAAGGCCCCATGTTAAACAATTTCTAGTAAACATATATGCCAGATTTAGGTCTGTCATAAAATCCATGGTTTTCTGGGACCAGACTCCCAAAAGAAAACCAGTTAACCACTTTTACAGAGAAATACTGCTATTCTCTGTTAAAAACAAAATTTAAAACTATTGTATACCCCAATCATAGTAGCAAATCAGTAAGTGAAATGCTTTACACAGTCAGAGATCTATTTAACATACCCGGTGGCATTTTATGGTCAAACTTATCGCAACTTCCAGGAACAGACTTAAAATTATTTGTTCGCGAAATAATTTACTGCTTCGCAACTGAAATCCAACTCATACCGAACAAAAGTCACACATAAAATTCATTTTTTCTCATTTTGCCTTTATTCTATTACCAGTTTTAATATACAGCCACTCTACACTGTTCAACATTAGGCATCAAAAACATATCTAACAAATCTGAGACTTACTGAAATATTAAGAAAGACTTCTAAAAGAGGAAAAACACAGTTTTTGTGTCTAAAAGGCAAATCTAATTCATTATAAAGTCACTTTTTCCTAACCAGAATTAAATCAAAGCTACACTTTTGATCCAAATATACCTTACAGTGAAAACCACCTCTAAGTTTCATCAAATGCAAGCATTATCCTCAAAATCTAGCAACCTTTTTATACCAAAATAAGCAAATGCATAACAAAAAATGCACTCCCATGTATAGTTTTACAACAATCCAACCTTAAAAAGTGACAATTTCTATACTTTTCATGGGAAATATAATAAAGTGCAGGTCTCAACAAAGCTACAACACCATCTCCCAATCTGAATATAGTGAATAAGGCTATTTTCAACACTATCTTAATTCAGAGGCCCCTTTATTAACAACTTACAATCAGACTGACCTTCTAACTGCTGCAAATGTATGCAGAAATTCTTTAGATTTGTCAATATTCACAAAATTAACAAATTGTATACAAAATCAGTTTCAAACAAGGCGCTCAATAGATCACATACATCCAGAGTCTTGCTGCCTTTAGGTCAGCGTACACTATTGCGTTTCCCTATATGTTCTATATAGAGTCTTGGGAGTCTCCTTGATTTATTTATTCTTAGACAATATCAGGCATGGTCTTCTGATGAAGTTTGAATATAAATCTACATAAAAACATAGATGAAATACCACCATGACCGTAGGTTTCTACCTCAAATTTCACTTTGAAGACTACCACCCTTGCCTATTGACTAAATTTACTTGTGGCTAACCTGTTTATAGGCATTATTTTAAAAGTAATTTTTTTCTTATCCAAAATGTTTTGGATAATGATTTTTGGTTCCAACAGCTGCAGAAATACACAATTTCTATTTTTTAGAAGGAGTTTTATTTTTTCCTTAGCTATATTGGCCAATCAACTAATGTTTCTATAGAGTCTTACGGGTTTCCCCTAACTTTTTTTTTTAACCAACCGGGAAGCAGCTTTTATTTAGTGTACGCTGATCTTAAGCGTCACATATTATTTTTAGTTATATTCAAACATTGTATAAAATGAAGAAATAAATAATTCCAAAAATTAAAATCCATGTTTTGTTTGTTTTTGTCTAAATCTGAACTCACAGCCCTTCTTCAAGTGTAAGCAGTTGGTGACAGTTCAGCCACACTAAAAACACTATAAACAGATTATAAACATTCATAACAAAAAAAATCAGGAAAAATAGAATATTCCAGTTTATGTTATAAAACTTGACCACTGAAGACTCACACACAGGCATGATATTTTAAACAAGTAATTTTTTGGCTTGGCCTTAAATGCTTCTATACAGAGTCATTTTTGTATCCCCACCCCATGTAAAAATACAAAAAAAGACATTTTCTAGCTATTATTTCAATAAATTTTCACTACCTGCAAGATCAAATTCCTGAATTTTACATTAAAAGCAGCTATAAACATATTTATTCATGGAAACACAGTCTATTTAGTATCATTCTGCACTTAAAATACACAGCCATGACTTTTGTGGAAACCAAGACATAGTGAAAATCCAAAAGAAAATGACATTTTGATGCATTTGGAGTGGAAATCATTCATTTCATGAGACTGTTTTTTACTAAATTCTTCCAGTTGTCATATAAAATGTGTTTTTATGCATGAAAATAAACAATACACCTTGACTGGACACTGCTATTTACCCAGGGGCTTGTTTTTGCCCTGAAATGCCTCTATGATGTCACTCCTCATAGGTAATCCTATATCAAAATCCCATGAAATAAAGAATTATCAGATCCAAAATGCTTTAAAAATAGTCAATATGCATGAAATGATTAAATTATTATGTAATTCAATTGCTCTGATTGTATAATAAAGCATATTTCATTAAATGATTTTTCTGTTTCAATTTTCTTTGTTGAAAGGGAGACAACTCATGTTCTCTAAATAAGTCTAATTTGCTATAACTTACAATTTTGTATGTATAAATATAATAAAAATATTTCTGCTATAATTATTTTCAAAAAATCTCAAGCTGGTGCTACAGTTTTGAAAACAAAAGTGTCAAGCAGACAATGTTTAAGGCCCCATGTTAAACAATTTCTAGTAAACATATATGCCAGATTTAGGTCTGTCATAAAATCCATGGTTTTCTGGGACCAGACTCCCAAAAGAAAACCAGTTAACCACTTTTACAGAGAAATACTGCTATTCTCTGTTAAAAACAAAATTTAAAACTATTGTATACCCCAATCATAGTAGCAAATCAGTAAGTGAAATGCTTTACACAGTCAGAGATCTATTTAACATACCCGGTGGCATTTTATGGTCAAACTTATCGCAACTTCCAGGAACAGACTTAAAATTATTTGTTCGCGAAATAATTTACTGCTTCGCAACTGAAATCCAACTCATACCGAACAAAAGTCACACATAAAATTCATTTTTTCTCATTTTGCCTTTATTCTATTACCAGTTTTAATATACAGCCACTCTACACTGTTCAACATTAGGCATCAAAAACATATCTAACAAATCTGAGACTTACTGAAATATTAAGAAAGACTTCTAAAAGAGGAAAAACACAGTTTTTGTGTCTAAAAGGCAAATCTAATTCATTATAAAGTCACTTTTTCCTAACCAGAATTAAATCAAAGCTACACTTTTGATCCAAATATACCTTACAGTGAAAACCACCTCTAAGTTTCATCAAATGCAAGCATTATCCTCAAAATCTAGCAACCTTTTTATACCAAAATAAGCAAATGCATAACAAAAAATGCACTCCCATGTATAGTTTTACAACAATCCAACCTTAAAAAGTGACAATTTCTATACTTTTCATGGGAAATATAATAAAGTGCAGGTCTCAACAAAGCTACAACACCATCTCCCAATCTGAATATAGTGAATAAGGCTATTTTCAACACTATCTTAATTCAGAGGCCCCTTTATTAACAACTTACAATCAGACTGACCTTCTAACTGCTGCAAATGTATGCAGAAATTCTTTAGATTTGTCAATATTCACAAAATTAACAAATTGTATACAAAATCAGTTTCAAACAAGGCGCTCAATAGATCACATACATCCAGAGTCTTGCTGCCTTTAGGTCAGCGTACACTATTGCGTTTCCCTATATGTTCTATATAGAGTCTTGGGAGTCTCCTTGATTTATTTATTCTTAGACAATATCAGGCATGGTCTTCTGATGAAGTTTGAATATAAATCTACATAAAAACATAGATGAAATACCACCATGACCGTAGGTTTCTACCTCAAATTTCACTTTGAAGACTACCACCCTTGCCTATTGACTAAATTTACTTGTGGCTAACCTGTTTATAGGCATTATTTTAAAAGTAATTTTTTTCTTATCCAAAATGTTTTGGATAATGATTTTTGGTTCCAACAGCTGCAGAAATACACAATTTCTATTTTTTAGAAGGAGTTTTATTTTTTCCTTAGCTATATTGGCCAATCAACTAATGTTTCTATAGAGTCTTACGGGTTTCCCCTAACTTTTTTTTTTAACCAACCGGGAAGCAGCTTTTATTTAGTGTACGCTGATCTTAAGCGTCACATATTATTTTTAGTTATATTCAAACATTGTATAAAATGAAGAAATAAATAATTCCAAAAATTAAAATCCATGTTTTGTTTGTTTTTGTCTAAATCTGAACTCACAGCCCTTCTTCAAGTGTAAGCAGTTGGTGACAGTTCAGCCACACTAAAAACACTATAAACAGATTATAAACATTCATAACAAAAAAAATCAGGAAAAATAGAATATTCCAGTTTATGTTATAAAACTTGACCACTGAAGACTCACACACAGGCATGATATTTTAAACAAGTAATTTTTTGGCTTGGCCTTAAATGCTTCTATACAGAGTCATTTTTGTATCCCCACCCCATGTAAAAATACAAAAAAAGACATTTTCTAGCTATTATTTCAATAAATTTTCACTACCTGCAAGATCAAATTCCTGAATTTTACATTAAAAGCAGCTATAAACATATTTATTCATGGAAACACAGTCTATTTAGTATCATTCTGCACTTAAAATACACAGCCATGACTTTTGTGGAAACCAAGACATAGTGAAAATCCAAAAGAAAATGACATTTTGATGCATTTGGAGTGGAAATCATTCATTTCATGAGACTGTTTTTTACTAAATTCTTCCAGTTGTCATATAAAATGTGTTTTTATGCATGAAAATAAACAATACACCTTGACTGGACACTGCTATTTACCCAGGGGCTTGTTTTTGCCCTGAAATGCCTCTATGATGTCACTCCTCATAGGTAATCCTATATCAAAATCCCATGAAATAAAGAATTATCAGATCCAAAATGCTTTAAAAATAGTCAGTATGCATGAAATGATTAAATTATTATGTAATTCAATTGCTCTGATTGTATAATAAAGCATATTTCATTAAATGATTTTTCTGTTTCAATTTTCTTTGTTGAAAGGGAGACAACTCATGTTCTCTAAATAAGTCTAATTTGCTATAACTTACAATTTTGTATGTATAAATATAATAAAAATATTTCTGCTATAATTATTTTCAAAAAATCTCAAGCTGGTGCTACAGTTTTGAAAACAAAAGTGTCAAGCAGACAATGTTTAAGGCCCCATGTTAAACAATTTCTAGTAAACATATATGCCAGATTTAGGTCTGTCATAAAATCCATGGTTTTCTGGGACCAGACTCCCAAAAGAAAACCAGTTAACCACTTTTACAGAGAAATACTGCTATTCTCTGTTAAAAACAAAATTTAAAACTATTGTATACCCCAATCATAGTAGCAAATCAGTAAGTGAAATGCTTTACACAGTCAGAGATCTATTTAACATACCCGGTGGCATTTTATGGTCAAACTTATCGCAACTTCCAGGAACAGACTTAAAATTATTTGTTCGCGAAATAATTTACTGCTTCGCAACTGAAATCCAACTCATACCGAACAAAAGTCACACATAAAATTCATTTTTTCTCATTTTGCCTTTATTCTATTACCAGTTTTAATATACAGCCACTCTACACTGTTCAACATTAGGCATCAAAAACATATCTAACAAATCTGAGACTTACTGAAATATTAAGAAAGACTTCTAAAAGAGGAAAAACACAGTTTTTGTGTCTAAAAGGCAAATCTAATTCATTATAAAGTCACTTTTTCCTAACCAGAATTAAATCAAAGCTACACTTTTGATCCAAATATACCTTACAGTGAAAACCACCTCTAAGTTTCATCAAATGCAAGCATTATCCTCAAAATCTAGCAACCTTTTTATACCAAAATAAGCAAATGCATAACAAAACATGCACTCCCATGTATAGTTTTACAACAATCCAACCTTAAAAAGTGACAATTTCTATACTTTTCATGGGAAATATAATAAAGTGCAGGTCTCAACAAAGCTACAACACCATCTCCCAATCTGAATATAGTGAATAAGGCTATTTTCAACACTATCTTAATTCAGAGGCCCCTTTATTAACAACTTACAATCAGACTGACCTTCTAACTGCTGCAAATGTATGCAGAAATTCTTTAGATTTGTCAATATTCACAAAATTAACAAATTGTATACAAAATCAGTTTCAAACAAGGCGCTCAATAGATCACATACATCCAGAGTCTTGCTGCCTTTAGGTCAGCGTACACTATTGCGTTTCCCTATATGTTCTATATAGAGTCTTGGGAGTCTCCTTGATTTATTTATTCTTAGACAATATCAGGCATGGTCTTCTGATGAAGTTTGAATATAAATCTACATAAAAACATAGATGAAATACCACCATGACCGTAGGTTTCTACCTCAAATTTCACTTTGAAGACTACCACCCTTGCCTATTGACTAAATTTACTTGTGGCTAACCTGTTTATAGGCATTATTTTAAAAGTAATTTTTTTCTTATCCAAAATGTTTTGGATAATGATTTTTGGTTCCAACAGCTGCAGAAATACACAATTTCTATTTTTTAGAAGGAGTTTTATTTTTTCCTTAGCTATATTGGCCAATCAACTAATGTTTCTATAGAGTCTTACGGGTTTCCCCTAACTTTTTTTTTTAACCAACCGGGAAGCAGCTTTTATTTAGTGTACGCTGATCTACACATTAGTTCATACCAGTCCTATGTTAGAAACAAGTTTAGCTTTCCAAAAAGCTAGTCGGTCATTAGCAAATAAATTAAAAGAATAAGTAGGTATGTATTCGTTCATGTATTTACTTTTGGACCAATGTAAGTCAATGATATGGCCAGTTTTCTGTCGATCAAAGTCACACAGACTGAATCTGACAAACTATTTGTGAATTTAGTTGATGTTTCAAGTTTCAAGTTTATTTCCATTTACATTTCTCTGTATGTACAAACATAAACAAGAGAACATATAAACATTGTACAATTCTGTTACTCTAAAGCATGCAAACAAAGTTAAACGGCTGATGTTTGATTTATTGAAACATGAAGAATACGTGTACGGGCTAAAGGCATCAATATAAATAATCATGTCTCTAGTAGACGTAATTTTTTTTTAGGACGTGTAGAAATAATTACGTTGTTTAAGCACCAGCGAATCTGGTGAATATGTTACATTAACGCGAATGCTCAAAGAGGTACCATAGAACTTTCCACAGTTGATACTTATTTGTACATTGAGAGAAAAGCCACGCTTATAATATTCAGTATTCATTACCAACATTCATAAAATGTAGTTTTAGTTGGTTCAGCAGATCTCGTCAAACTTGAAGTTGATGAGCGTTAAAAGACAGTAAACAATAAATTACGATGCTGATGCATTTATTACTTTCACTTAAGCTTTATGCTGCTATTATCTTTTGTTTTTGTTTGAACGATTTTCTGTTAAACTATTAAAAGAACTCAAGAAGCACTATTTGTATTTAAATTAATCTATCATCATAAAAATTGTCGTTATGCCACTGTTCTGAAAACAACTTTTTCTTTACTTTAAAGGCTGGTTTTGCATTCCTTGCAGTATATTCTAGTAGATCGCCCTTACATAGAAATGATAGTGCTTGTGTTGTCTACCTTACTGTACTTGTCAAAATAATGTTATCGTTTAGTATCCCAAGACCGAAATCAGATCCGTTATATTGCATGTGTATTGGGGTCACGGGCATCCCCGGAAATCTTTTACAAGTAAAACTCAATTTGGATTGCAACTGCGACGAGTCCAACCGTTCACTATAGACCCCAAGAAGAGAACGCATAGATATATGCGGTTTTGAGAGGGAATATGGGAATCAAAATAAATCAATTCGTATTTCGTTAATAATGCATATATTCAAGGGCAAGTTTTGAACTTTATGGCGGCGAAAGTTTTGTAACATAAATTAAATAGTTAAAGTTAAAATGATAAAAGTACAGAAGCACGTATAGAATGGTTACCAAGTTTCTATTTCAAAACAATCGTTTAAGTTTTATTTTCTTAAAATAGATTAAAAGGTCACTTTGAAAACCACCGAAGACGAAAAATGTGAAAATATTACAGGCTCTGTTTCATTGAGCCTGTTAAAGACTTTAAAGCATATCAAAAACATAACATACCGCATCGTAATTAGAGCTCCAACTTGGATATCAAAAGGACAGGGAAATAGATAGATCTAAAAAACATGGCAGTTTTTGTGCAACAAGCTCAAAACGAGGCACTTTAATGCAAATCTTTGAGAAAGAGGATAATACATGTATACAAATGTCCCTCTAAATGAGTAATTGCGAATAAAAGATAAAATGTAATGTTCGTAACTAATGAAGACATGGGTAGTCATCAAACCAACTAGGTTTAAACTCTCGCATCTCAGGTTATTTCAATAGTGCGCTCGTGAAATGCAAAAGTTTGTAATTATGGATTGAAATTATATTTCAACAAACTTGACTAACTAAGTACTTGTAACTGAAATAACGTGTCGCCATTTATCCTATAAATTGATATCAGACAAGTTCAATAAACAAAATCATTATTGATGCTTCCACGCTGAATGTGTAATCATAACCTCATGTGGCCATCCTAGTCGTTTATCTCTCTCGTCCGCAGCTTATTGGTCGTATTGATGACTGTCTTTTAGCGTAGCGCCGCCCAATTGACTACACTTATGATATTAGATAAAAATATTGCCCATGCTGATCTCCTATGTTTACTTTAAACAATGGCCATGTCACATTCGCTAAACCTCCGGTATCTTCTGATAACATTCACCAAATCTGCACTGGAAATCGCAAACAAATGGCAAAATCGCTGATCCCCCTTTTTTTTTTACTTTAAACAATGATCACCTCACTTCGCTAAACTTCCGTTAACTTCTGAGAACATTCGCAACATTTGCACTGGAAAGCGCAAAAAGCAAAATCTCTCTTTAAAAGACAATATTTTGACAATTAAGCAAGTTCTGAGCATTCGTTTCCTCCTAAATGCTTGTTTAAAACATCTCCTCGTTTACTATAAGCCTCTACTGGTTCACGACCGTATGTTTGGTGATTTATACCACAAGAAAGAACTTTTTAAAATTAACACATGGGTAGAAGTGTTCATCAATTTTCGAAGTCAAAGCATGGACATGAGTTTTTTTGAAACCCGCATAATGTCATCTAACATGGCATACACTGAAATTGACATCATTAAAACTAACAAACAAAAACAGGAAAATGTGCGAGAACCACCAATATTACATGTTTAAGTTCAGCATTCTAACGAAATTGTTGAAGATCAGAATAGTAAATTTAATAATTTGAGTCCCTGTCAGGCTGCTCATCCCCCACCCTATGACAGTGACTAAATTTTGTTGTTGAACTCTAGATTTTGGAATACATTTTTGGTTGAAAGTGTATGCTAATCACCGACTAGCCTTTCCCGCAAAAGTCGGAGCGTGCTCGATTGCAAATTCCGACATTTAGAACAGGGAGAACTCCAATCGAGTGCGTCGGAACTGTGTTCTGGCAGCGTTCTACCCATTCCATCGAAATAGGTGGTGTGAATCGGTCAGTGTTTTATACTGCACCAAACTGAAATATTTTTAGATACTGTTTTTTTTGCCATAAAATAAGATAATGGTTACATTTCAGTACTATGCCAAGAATTTCACCAACATAAATACCAGAAATAGTGTTATTTTTCAGTAAATTATAAATATTGCTTTTTGTTGACTGATCTAAAAACTAGGAAAACTTAGTTGAACTATGAAGTATGGCTTATTAAGACCATTAGGAGTTCTTTAGACTTCAAAAGATATAATAAACATGCAATTATGTAACAATTTTTATAAAAACCTATCATGATTCTGTTCCGACATCCAATCTCACTCGTTTGGCAGATTCTTAGACTCTTTCTCCGTCGTTATCAGAAAAAAAACGACTGTTGTAAACCAAAAAACTAGAGGCCCCTGATTGGCTTCTGGATTACGTCAAGCCTGTTCTCTGTATCTATTAAAAAAAATATTTCTCCAGCTTCTTATCAACTAAGCCTATTGCTCATTACAATAATTCAACATAACACTTAATTAAAGAGTAAATAATATTATAAACCATTTGTAAAAAAGAAAAGAAGAGGTACAGCTTATACTGTATTAAACCAGCATATAGAAGGTGTAAACGTCGCCCTGAACGACATGATATGGCAAACAGTGTGCAGTATTTGTGCAACTCGAATGGTTAACATTTAAACCCCCGACGCACTACGCCAGCAGTGGTTGCAAGCGTCGCAACAATACAGATACAGATCTCATCATAATATGCATTCCAAACATATGAATGGCAATAAATCAGTGACCGACATTTAAGTGGCATCAAATTGCTATCAGCAACTCTGCTGTGATAACGGTAAACATACATCTTGTAATATGACTCCGAGTTCGTTGTATTTTTAAATCTAACACCAACTGGTGTTGTTAATCTCCAGCAGCAGTATGTACTTTTCTTGCAAGCTTGGGGAATACCGCCTATTTTAAACCTCGAGGAAAGATAACTGAAGCTCGCTAAGGATTCTCTGGCGACTATAATCGCCAGACAAAATTGGTTTACTACTGTCGCTGTCTGCTGAAAGTACAGACATGCGCAGTGAAACAGTCAAGCAGATTCTGTGGAAGAGTCGGAATTTGATTCTGGCACAGTTCCGACAGCCCAATCGAGCACGCCCGGATATTCATTAGTCTCTAAGAAAAACATAAACGATGTCTTGCTTTTGACCAACAAAATCAATATACATTTTGTAACGGATTGAATCTATTTCATATATGGGATCATCCTGAACAGTTGTTTGAATCAAATAACGTAACAGTTCAATTTATACACAAATAATATTTTGCTATGAAGATTTTCATCACGTGACTTTCTAAAAAAAGACGCATAACATTTTTTCTACACCCTGTAGAAAATACAGCACACGTATGTTTATATAATTTAACATGTCGTTATATATCGGCTCAATTTCTGATTTGATGTAACTACAACGTCCAGATATTGTTTCATCAACATTTAGAAGACTTTTCTTGCTAATAGGGGGAACGGAAAAGCATTCCCAAGCTCTAGACGTGCGGCTTTGTCTAAAGTGACCACGTCCGGTGCCGCTGTTAACCGGTGTTACCCTTCAAAGTTCAAGTTTGGTCCATTATAATATGTCGGTCATCAGGATGACCGACAATTATTGTCATTTTTAGGTTCTAGTGAAGTGTAATAATAAGCATCAAAATCTAATAAAACAATAAAAACACAGGTGCAGAGAATTGTTTGAACAGTATGGACTATTATCCACAAAATTTTTGTTGTGCCATTTTTTAAATTCTTACTGGATGGTGCAGTTAACATCTGATACTATGAATTAGGCTATGCCTAGATTCGTCAAAAGCCATCTACACTTTTGTTGTTGTTGTTACTTCACAGTTTAATGTCCCTCCCGCCTCTGTACGAGGACATTATGGTGTGGACATACCAGCTTTCCATGGTGGAGGAAGACCCCAGGTGCCCTTCCAGGCAATTTTCAGGCTCGAGCGAGCACCTGGGTAGAACCACCGACGTTCCGCAAGCTAGCTGGTTAGCTTCTTCACATGAAAGATCTTGACCCTGGAAGGTCTCGAACTCACAGCGGTGAAGGGCAAGTGATTCTCAATCGGAAACCTTAACCACTCGACCACGGGACGCCCCCTCCATCTACATCAACATCAATACCATTAAAGAAAAAAGCAAAGCCTTATCAAACACCTTTATAGAGAAAATCAATACCTCCACAGACATTAACTACATCTGGTCTATTTTTAAGGATGGCTGCCAAAAGATCATTGAAGATGAAGTCCCCCATCGCCAGAGCTCCCAGAGATTTAATCAGCCATGGATTAACCGGGATATAAGGCGTATCACCAGACTGAAAAGACGATGGTTCCGGCGGGCTAAAAATTCCAACTTCCCATCTGACTGGTCCAAATATAAAGACATTAAAAGGAAAGCCCAGCGCCTATGCAGATCGGCCCATGATGCCCACGTTTCAGACATGCTTCAGCCAGACCACAAGAACCCAAAAGTATTCTGGAACTACATAAAATCCAAGAAGAAAGATAACTTCGGTGTGTCCTCTCTTAAGAAGGATGGGTTGGCATACAGCGATAGCAAACAGAAAGCCAAACTACTGAATGGCAAAATCCTCAACACTGTGGACCTTGCTACCTTGGTGTTACCATCTCCTCAAACCTCTCTTGGAAAAGCATATTGATAACATCACCAAAAAAGCCAATTCCACAATGTCCTTTATTAGGCACAACATAAGATCCAGTCCACCAAGCACCAAGTCCAATGCTTTCAAGACGTATGTCCGACCTACTGTTGAATACGCCTCATCGGTCTGGTCCCCCTATTCAGAGATCCATATCGACCAGCTAGAAATGGTGCAACGTCGCGCTGCAAGATTTGTGAAACATGACTACGCAAGAACAAGCAGCGTAACTGACATGCTCACTGACCTCAAATGGGACACCCTTCAGCATCGACGCAACAACACCAGAATTACTATGTTCTACAAAATCATTCACAACCTTGTGGACATAACACCGGATCCACCACTAGTCAGTGCCAAGACCACCAGAGGACACAACAAACGCTTCAGCCAAATCAGAGCCCGCACCTCCATCTTCCAGAACAGTTTCTTTCCCGCAACCACTGTACTTTGGAACAACCTACCACAAGTTGCTGTTGATCAGGCCAGCCTGGATGCCTTCCAATCGGCTCTGGCCCAGAAAAACACAAGATACTAATTACAAGGAGATGTTTTTATCCTTTTTATCTTAGACTGTAAATAGTGCAACTTTTACTTTGGAAACAGGCAGTCCTGCTTGCTACGTATGTACATACAGTTTTATCCAATTGCGAGTATACTCCCTACGGAGTAAGGCTATCACTGAAGATGATGATCTACACTGTTTGCACCGTTTAACCTTATATACCAGTATGACACACTACTTACTTAAATATGCATGACATAAGTTCGTGTAATTCAGGCAACTTCCCACCAACCTTGCATCTTTTTACTGACATTGTGTTGCCAAGATACGGACAGTTATGTTTTTAACGCATTTGATATATACGTTATGAATAGGGAAATCAAGAGATTAAACAACATATCAATAGAGCCCAGTTGGCTTTGCAATGCTATTAGCTTCTTATGTTTAATATATTTGTGTGCTTTTGCATGCAACACGGTTTAGCTGATGGGTGAGTTGGAGTTATGTCACCTAGACAACTTGTTTGTTGATTTGAGAACCAGTTGGGGGCAAATGTGTGGTTGGTGCACCCTATAACCTGCTTTAAACCCTCCAGTGGCAATTTGATTTGCCACTGACCTTTCCAAGGCGGTTACCCCTCGGGTTCTTTTTTTTTAAAAAACTGTTTGTGGTGTCTTTTTGTAAACTGATCATTTTATTAAACATGCTCTCTGTCTTCTTCTTGACTGTGTGGGGAAGCTGTTGTTTCTGAATATTGCAATTCCTGATATGCATATTTCATCTTTTTCTATTAACAGAGTATTTCAGCAATTTAGCAATGTTGACTTCAATAATTTTGATTTTTTTTTAAAATAAATATTCAAGTCTTTTGTCAAATTGAATAAAATAATTGCTAGAAATAGTGATAAAAATGACATCTATAACTTTATTGGTCGTGGATTAGGCTGTATTCTGGTAAAGCTTAAGCCAGTTTCTACAAGTCCTTATATTCCGAGGGCCAGCAGCCTTCTCACAATGAGTTATACTTCGTTCTTTCATTAGAATTAGCCTATTGTCTTCCGAGAAGAGAGTCATAAAATATAGAACGTTTATTACTTCCATGTATTTCACTGCAATATGAAAAAGGTGAAATATACATAATTATTAGGCATGACCACATCCAGCAGACAGTGTCCCCACACAGACAAAAAGTAGAGAGGAGAAGAGAGCATGGTTATGCACTGGTCAGTTTCAAAGTATACGCCACAAACAGTTAACAATCATTGGCAATGTTCAGTTATATCTTTTCAGCTTAATACTAAACAATAAGTATATTCAGTGAAAATACTGTAGTTTAAACACTATTCTAGTGATTATTTTACTGTTTTGGGACGATCAACGCCGCCCTTTATCGGCGTCTTACCGGCGTTAAGCGATATCTTGTTTATATACCAACTGATAAACTTCGTGATAAGCACTCACTCGAAGAACAAGCAATAAGTTAATAATTGTTGCAGAAAAATGATATCAACTAATCACTGGAACAAGTCATGCACCCTCCAAATACCAGCAATATTGATTTGCAGCCTTTGGATTCATGGCTATAGCACTCTTGCAGGAAGTATTCTATAGTATCCAGTGCGGCTCGTGCGATATATTGTACACATTAATTGTTGTGAAAAATACCTTAATACCTGACTGAAAGTACTGAAAGTACTTGCGAAATAATATAATATGAGGAACGCATAAGAATGAAATATCGAACGCACATGTCAATATTTATATAAAAAAGAAACTATTGAAAGAGTTAATCATACATTCTTTGGACCATTTTTCGATGCATGCAAGCATTAAGTTTTGTCCCGAGATCGTTTCCAAATTAATCGACTTTTTATTCTACTTTCCAATCTAAACAGAAGTTTAAGAACAGATTTAACAACGAGCTTGAAATACTATGAACACTTCAAGAAACAAGAACCAATATGTTGTACAACAGTGAATCTCTCCTTTTCTTCTTCTTCTTAGTAATCTACACAAAACTCTACATGTAGTAATATTTTACAGACAAACGAACAATTTTAAAGGTATGTATTTAGTTCTATAATAGTTCGCCGGTTTTCGAAGGCGTTATCTTGATTACAATATCATATACTAATCATAGTTTGCTAAGCACCAAGTTAACCACACAACAATGCGAAGTCTTCATTATATACATTGTTTAGTGATCCATCTAAACCAGTGTCGTGTGGACTTTTATTATAAACTGAAGAAGAGTAAAAGGAACGTCAGTTATTGTTTTTATGTAAAAAAAACCAAATCAGTAAATTGGAGAAGGAATGGCTAACTACATTGCTCTGCAAAACTGATCGGTCTTTTTTCAGTTGATCGGTTTACTCAACTTTTTGGTTGCGACAAGGCGATAGGAATTAAACAGTTTATAATGGTTACTGGAAAAATATGTTAAAAGAAAATTTATGCACAATGTGATTCTAATTTATTCATGTCATCGTGATCTAAAGTGGGCTATATGTCAGATATGTAAGAGTCGGAAAACAACTGAGATTCCCTTCTTAGTTTCATTCTTTCCAGATAGGTCACAATTTCAGAGAACCAACAACAACATCATCAATTACCCAATCTTCCCTTGCCAGGAGTCCCTCTCTTTCCCAAACCCATACTATGTTCCCGACGCTTTTAAACGTACATGCAGTGTTATTGTAAATTTTCGTGCTACCATATATACACGTTTGCTTGTTATTTATTTATTATTCTATGTTGAATATTAGACACCTTATTGTTAAGAAGAGCTCTCTTCCTGCCAGCATACTGTGCTGTGATTGGTCGGAAGTTATGTTGCGAATTCAAACTTTCGTTTCTCTGTCAGAATTCTTTTACAATATAAATTGTCAAGAACATCCTCACTATATTTATTCACTTTTGATGAGCTTTATTCTGAATTATTTATCAGTATTTCTTAATTTAACGCTGGGCTTACTTTTATAGACGCTGACATTCAGCGCCAAATTACTAATTTTACAGACACAGAAATTCAATTTAGTACTGTACTTAAAATAATGTCAGATACAATAACCAGGATCCAAAATTTGATTATTGTTGCTTTTTCTGGACACATGTAAGTAATTAATAAATAATTTGCTCACGACTTAAAGTTATTAAAAACATAATAGCAAACCCCCTAAAGTAAAACGGAACCACGCGACTTATCCTTCTCATTTTTATGAATATTACTCTGTACATTAAAAACGGCAGAACTTAATTCAAGTTTTTGTTATGACGGACATCGTTATTGTTTATTGTCGGTGTAATAATTTAATAATTTATTTTCTATCACGATCAAAAAGTCTTTCTGTCCCGTTTTATTATTTACTGGTTGTGTGCATGCATATTTATGTAACGTTGTCTAATATGTATGTAGGTTAATCATAGAACGGAAAACAGACAGACCAACTTTACAATCGGTATATTGATCTCTCTCTCTCTCTCTCTCTCTCTCTCTCTCTCTCTCTCTCTCTCTCTGTTATATAATAATAATATATAATCATAATAATAATAATAATAATAATAATAATAATAATAATAATAATAATAATAATATTTAATAAAAATAGTAATAATAATTGTTATGTACGTCATGTACACATGTTTAAGTTTCCGTCCTAGTCAAGTTTTTATGACTTTAAAGAAATAACAGTGGACCATAGTTACTAACAAAGATGCAGCTATTTGTTCATAACTTTAATTAAAATTTTAGAATTGCACAAACATAATAAAACAGACATAAAAACATATATATTCTTTTCACAGTGGAGTGAGAATATGGCCACGTTGTAGACTGCTAGGCTTGTAGCAATTCCAGAGAAATGATTGAAAAAAATAATTGAAGCAATTTGTAGATGATAAACAGTATAACTGTCATGCATAGCTTCCATTTTCTCTATCCCTAAAGTCTATTGAAGTTATCAATAAATTTTAATGATAAACCATGTCAGGATTTATATTTTGAGGCTGAGATAGAATTATTCAAATAGTAACACATTCATGCATGTAAAAGAATATATTCACAAATGATAAAAATTTAAGTTTAATTGATAAACAATATCATAATATCACAACGATTGATGTGAAATAAATGTATCTTTTTCACAAAGTGTGCAGGTGTCTTTAAGACTAAGATACTTTAATTTCAAATTTACATAGCTGTCATGGTTATCACGGAGATTCAAAGACCTGATAGTGGCATCCCACCAGGAATGTTTTACAATCATGTCTTTCTCAAATCACTCTATTGGCTCATTAACACAGCCTTAACAGAGGCTATTTGCAAGCACTAGTAAAATCTCCAATGCAAACGGTGAAGTTTATCACTATAATTACCAATACAACAACCAAAATAATCGCAATGATTAGTACAGCTAGCAGAATCTTCTCTCGCTGAAAATAAAAAAGGACATGCTTTATTTATTCACAAACACTACATTCACCAAAAAGCTGTGTTTGGTCGCTTAGCAATATTGATAGTAACATAGAAGAACAGCGTGGGTAGAGCTTAGGACTCCAGACCCGGAGACTGCGGGTTCGAAACCCACCATGGATAAAATTCTTCTGCAGTTTCCACAACCCACAACTGGCGCGAGTAGTATTTTCAACCGAGGAAGAAGTCATTACAAGTCGTGATTAATATAAGTTTGAATAACTTGTTTCACGACGGATGTAATCTAGAAAAGCTAGTAACATTGTTTTGGGTTGTCCCAGCAAGCATGTTGGTAGCGTGACCGGAGTTATGTGTCCAGACGATTTCGCCGTAATAGTTCGATTCCCAGACTGAGTGAAAATGTAATTAATATGTGGCAACTACTATATCCAAAAGTCAAATTAAATGCGAACGAACATTTCATTTTGACATCGCGATTACCTATGTTTAAATTAAAGTATTACAATAACGTAATATCTTCCATAAAGGAACTCAGTTATACACTAAAAAAATCACTCTTTATTTCGAATGTTCAAACTCGTGTTCTTCTTCAGGAAATATACAGAAATTGTGTTATTTATCTCACGTCCATTTTGAATAGCATATTGTTCTGCATATTTCCTGAAGAAGAACACGAGCTCGAAAATTCGAAATAAAGAGTAAATTTTTATAAAGTGTTTAAATTAAAATGTTAAAGTCAAAATATCGTATTACTTTTTCAAGAAATCTCAAAAGTGATTTGCAATGGAGTGATTGCAGTTCCAACAGCAGGCGATCTGCAACATGTCTACATAGATTTTCAAGACACCTCTCATTTCTTAGCTTACCATTAGTCTAAGTAAATATTGCTAATATACTCGGATACAAGCATTTAGATCAACGAACAAACAAACACATTTCTTCTAAGTAAGTTGCATCAACTGCATAGTAGACACGTTATACGATATAGAAGTGCAAATATAAATGTTAGAAACATACCTTTGAAAATTTTCTGCATTTTCGCTTCTTAATGTTCTGAAAAAAGGAAAATGCATAAATTAAAAGCGAAATTCAGAAAGCAACGTTTCCGCCCCACACAGCCAAAAAGAAGGAAGGGAAAATGTGCATTAGTTTATAATATACCAGAAATAATTTTTTAAAACACCACAAACAAAAAAAGCACAAAAAAGACTACAAGATGGGTTACTGCCTTGGAGCGGTCAGTTGCAAACTAATTTTCCACTGGATGTTTAAACATGGTGCATAAACCTCTTACTTGCTTCTTCAGGATCTCATATGAACGAACACATACAGAAGAAGTATATGCATATTAGGAATCGCCACACTCGCAAAACAAAGCCTCCCCACGCAGCGAGAAAGAAGAGAGAGAGAGAGAGAGAGAGAGAGAGAGAGAGAGAGAGAGAGAGAGAGAGAGAGAGAGAGCATGCTTGTTATACATGTAAGTATGACAATTCAAAAAGGACGCCACAAACAATTAACGAAAAAGAGAACCTTTGGGGATACGGCCTTGGAACGGTAAGTGGCAAAATGATTTGCCACTGGGGGTTTAAACCAGGTTCTAGGGTGCACCAACCTCACACTTGCCCCAATAGGTTCTCGTATCACAAAACAAGTACAAGGTGTCTAAGTGAAATAACTCCACAAGTTGATTTAGCAAATTAACTCCAACAAAACAGATTCACATAGAACACAAGTAGCTTAGACAATGTCAAGTGAAATGGGAAGTATACTCGCTGACGTTAATTGAATTAAATCAGCAACAAACGGTTGCAGGTACAAAAGAAACTCGACCAAGCTTATAAGTTCTCATTTAAGTTTTCAAGAAACATTAATATACTTTTTAGCTTTTGCCACAGCCCAAAATAACCAAATATATATAGATAAAAAATTATAATTACCTTTGTTTCGTCGTAGATAAGCGGTCTCTGTGACGTTTCTGAGCTAGGGGAATAACAGCTACTGACTATCTGATGATAAAAACAAAACATATACAACCAGGTTGTTTATAATAATTATTACATTCAAAATGAACATTACTGTTGGAGCACATCATTGTACGTAGCATGCATTGTTCAGCATCATATGAACATTAATGCAGAAAAAGCACATTAATAAATGCGATAAATTTAAAATATCGCGCCAAACAAACAGGATACACGTGTCATCTCCGGTCTTTGTCCTAGAACCAATTTCTTTGATGAAACAATCTCACGCCGACTTGTTAACGATCATCAATGGGTATAAAATAAATTATAATTTTTTTCTAGCATATCTTACGGAAAGTTAGAATGTTAAGTCCAAATTCTTTATTTTCACTATTTAAAAACAAAACCCAGCAAAATTGCGACAGATAATTTCTATAGATGATAAATACTGACCTCGATGTTTAGATCATGTGATTGTGAGTTTATTCTTATTATAGTCTCTTTCTGCCTGGTTTCATCTCTCTGAAAGTAAGCATTTTGCAACCCTGGAAATATGGTTGTACATTTGTTGTATATTTGTGACCATCCTTCATGTGTTGTGGGTTTCAAATTAATAATTTGTAACAATAATACAAAAATATCTGGTTTGCAGGTAAAAAGAAACTCGACCAAGCTGCAACCCTGGAAATATGGTTGTACATTTGTTGTTTATTTGTGACCATCCTTCATGGGTTGTGGGTTTCAAATTAATAATTTGTAACAATAAAACAAACATATCTGGTTTTACTGGTTGTATATACTAGTTAATGCGAACAAAACCTCTAAATTGTGTTTTATAATACCAAACTTATTGAAGCTTCTTTGCAACAATACAGATATGTCATAAGATGAAAGTTATTATTCAATCGTAAAATCGCAAATTCACACCTAGTTGTCACATTTTCGCCTCGCTTGACAACTTCTTGTCACAATTGTTTTGCGAAACATGTTTCATTTGCCTGAATTCAAACAGAAATTCATGTAGAAACAGTCTTAACAAACAGGTTAAAAATGCCACATGAACTGGCGTCAATATTTGTTTTTTGTTTTTTTGAATTGATATAGTTTTGAATACAACTTTGCCTGTAAAAGTGTAATATTAATGTTAACCTCAATTAGGTTTCCGTGCGAACCAAGCAAAGGTACCCTGCTCTCAAATCCGCTTTCTGGACTTTCTTGTGGGCGTGTCTTCAATGGAGACTGAGGTTCGCTCTGCAATGAGGAAACACAAACATGAATTAAGCAGTTAATTAGCATCCTTTCTCTCAACAACAATTAACCTTTAGTAGCCCCAGATTGTAATCTGGAACAACGTTTCTTAAGATTGACATTTCATAGGAATATTAGAATCTTATCTGCTATAAACATGGATACACACTTATTCTTTACAGGATCTTCATCAACGTTCATTCCGTAGTTGTATTTATTTCTCGTCTTTTTTGTACACAAATTCTGATGGATCCAGTTAATGCATCGTCATGCTAAACGCCACGTAAGTTGGAACTGGTGTTATGTGTTGTTTTCACTTGATATAGTTTTATCTACAACTTTGTAAAACTGTTACATTAATTTTAACCGGAATAAGACTTACGTGATAAACAAGCAATGGTACACTGCTCTCACATCCGCTTCCTGGATTTTGTTGTGGGTGTGTCTTAAATGGAGACTGAGATTCGCTCTGCAAAGAGGTTTAGATTTTAATCTGGTGTGGCGTCAACTAGGATTGAGATTTTATAGAAAAGCAATATCTTATTTGCTGTAATCATGTTTTTTTTAAAATAATACTTAAATAATTGTTAATAGGATAGCCCAAAATTTGCAAAAAAGTTATGCACCGAATTAAACAAACTATTTACGTCTCCATGAAATGTAGTTGTATTTATTCGTTAAGAAAATATTTATGCACACTCATGCTGAAAGCCACATCAGTTGATACGCATATGTAATTTTAGCTTTTTATTATTGTCGCTGCATTAAAAGATCCGCATAGAAAACAGAAAGATGAGTAAACAAGATAACACTGTATGCACATTTTCAACTAGATGCAGGACAGGCGGTATACCTTTACAATTTTATATTCTAGTATGATACATGTAACTACATAATTGACATGTTTTGTTCAATATTAAAATTTGTCTTTGGTGGCAACGCTGACAACCAGTATCATCACTGTAACTTAGAATTAAGGGCATTTTCTTTGAATGGCATTGAAAAATAATAGATGAAGCCGTAAAAGAAATTTTAAAAATTAAAATATGATTAAATTAAATAATTATGAAAAAATGTTTTGAATGGAGAAAACAACAAACGAATAAGAATTTGGTTTGATTTTTTTAACAAAGACATCACGTCTGCTTTCCATAAAATTTAACTCGCGATATGTCGGTTACGTTTAAAAATGCTTCGTCGCCTCTTGTCCAGGCAAATGTTCGATCAATCCAATACTGATGTTTGTATTAGTTGACATATCTTCACGGAATTCAAATGCATAATAATAGCATTTATTAATAGGTCTTATATTTATGTAGAAAAAAAATTAATATACTTATTTATGAAATAAATTGGCATTGAATGGGGGCATACATGTTAATGACTAGAATAAGAGTTAACCCGGTTGAAGAATTGACAATTGCCTTCAATACATAAACAAAACCGCGTTAAGGGCTTGATCAAAATCTCAATAATGTCAAAATGCCGTTCAATGAAACTTTGCACAAATGAATGTTACTAAATGTATCTTTATTTTACATACAGTAAGAAACGTTAGAATAGTAAAGAAAACAAGCTAGACCTTATAATTTCTTAAAATACTATTTACATAAATTCACAAAAACTAAGCGATTCAAAACGTAATTTTAAATTCCCACGTCAGTGCGATGTTACTGACAAGAAAATGTTGTGTACTTTGTAAAAAACGTTCAACTACTAAAAGAGAAATCAGTGAATTTCAGTTTGCATATGTAAGTCACGAGGACACAATAAATTGTTGTCACTATTATATTACTCATGTGGGCATTTAAAATGATGTTTTGTGTTGTTTAATTTTTGTGAATTTATGTAAATAGAAGTTAAGGGAAATTTTAGATCTCGCTATTTTTCGTTACTATTCTAACGTGTCTTACCATCTGCAAAATAAAGATACATTAATAACATACATTTGTGCAAAGTTTCATTTAACGACATTTGCCGCTATTGAGATTTTGATAATTTTCTTTTTATCGATGAACAGGATTGGGAGGAGTGTGGTAAGCTCTTAAAATTGGGTGAATCTTGGTAAGTAACCTTAAACACAATCGTTACACTGTAACAACTATAAACAACACCAAAGAAATATCATATGAAAATAAAGAGCAAACAAAAGAATTGACCCTTAACATAGTGCGATATTGTTATGCTTTTAAATGAATGACCAATAAGCAAGTGTAATGATAGCGTCTTTGCATCATCATTAATATTTTCTTGATTGAATTACGCCAACTCGAAAGCGACTGGGTTGAAAGTTATAAAGCTGAGATTGGAAACCAGTCTCAAATCTCAAGCATCTGATTGGCTGAAATGGCGACTGGTCGCCATTTCAGCCAATCAGATGCTTGAGATTTGAGACTGGTTTCCATGCTCAGTTTTATACCATTGAACACTGATTTTCTGTAATTTTAAGAGATCCCCTTGTTAGTCATTAATTTCGCATTTCATCATTAAAATTTTCTAGATTGTGGTCTGTCGTCATTCTGTTGAATAAAAATTCACATATTTCTACTAATATAAATACCAATGTAAAGCATATTGGTTTCGATGATTGGTTGAACTGGGTGCAATTATACATATGCTCTGAAAGACATCTGAACTCCTGAGGCAGGGATACATATATTCACTGAAGTTTCATAGCTTAACATTTATCATTAATCGCAGATAAAACTATTATGTATTACATAGGAAAAGGGTATTTGTAAAAACGCAGATATTAAGTGATATAAAATAACTTTTGAAATAGGATTATGGTACACAAATAATGAAAAACGTTTTGCAAGTTTTATCGCTGTTATATAGATTTAGTTAAAAATACAACTGTATTTTAAAATCAGTATTGCAACAAGATATTTCTAAGTATTCATTGCTGATATGCATATTTCACTTTTTGAAATGTATGAACGTTAATTTTAATGTGTTGTCCAACATTTTCTTCTTAATTGCTCGGTGATGGTTGAGAAGAAAAGCACTATAATCCGACTTAAGGCTGTCACCTATCTTCTTTTTTTCTCGGTAAATTTTCATTTATTATTTATGTTGTCTGTTGTTGGTTATTAATGATTTGCTTGCCTTTTGTTTTCTGATTGTTTGTTGGTTTGACCGTCTTTAAGTGGCTACTTATTGGTCACCCTACATGTACTTGTTATTCATAGTGCCGGTTATATTAGTAGTGTAATTAATTTCTTGTGAGGTTGCCATTTAGCTTGAATCCATTGTGCTTTTTTTTAGATTGATCGTGTTGCTAAAATCATGTACCTATTTGAAGTTGTATTACTTGTATTTTATTTCAGTCCGTTATTTTGATTTGATAGCTATACGTGTAGTTTAATGTTAAATTGTACTATTTTTTTTTTGGTAGGTTGAGAATTACCAAAACAAAAATGTCCGCGGTACTTTCACTACGGACGTTTCTCTGGCTGTAACCGCTTTTTTTCATTTTACTGGCTTATTCCTTCGGAACTGTCAGAAAATTAAATTCTTTAATTTTCTTGTGTGTATTTTCTTTATTTTTCTGTCCTGGGATTGACGAGGGAGCTGTGTTTGAGAGGCTGTTTTTCCCGAACAAAGCTTTTTAATGTGGTCGTCGTACTTTTAATTTGATTTTGTGCATTTGCAACACTGCTAGGTTTAAAAAAGATAAAAAAGATAAAAATATGAGGTTTGAGTTCAATATTTTCAGCCTAGATATGTTAAAGGCGAAGCATCAGCTTATGGGTGGGCAGGGATTCTAAACACCGTCACATTGACGAAACAAGTACCTGCAAAGGAGAATCATCGTAGTCCGGCGGCGGCTCTGGGATATAAACATCTCTGATGCCTGTCTGAAAAAGATGGAGACTGTTGGATAAGAAACAACATAAAGGACTCTGTTGTAGAAATCAACTCGCCGGAATCCCATTAAGTACTTTTTCGAAAATGAATATTGTAAATCGAATGGAAATAAATTTTAAATCAGCATCAAATAAAAGTTATTTCACATTTTAAAACCCTTTAAAATAAGATTACTTACAGGTATTAAAGTTTTATTTTTGCAAACTATCCAACCGTATAATCAAGTACGTTTGTCCTTTACTGTTTCTTATCCAAAGTGTAGGCGAGTTTCGGGTTTTAGTGAATGTTCTTTGTTCATTTTCATAAATATATTTTAAGGTTAATATATAAAGTTGCATATAAGTTTACATATAAAGAAAACATATTATTCTATGGTTCCACATTTCCACGGAAATTTCTATAATAATTGCTGTTGCGTTCTATCAATACGAGTACATTACTCTGCACAACAAAACTGAATCAATCGGGTAAATAGACGTAGCTTATCATTATTGATTTGCCAAAATTGTTTCCAAAAATATACACAATCCTAATAATTTAACATTCAGAAAAAAAGAAATCGAAAACTGAATGTTTTTCTATACGAGAGTTCTATCGCAATATTTGGGCTGTATAGCACAATATGCGGATAGATGCACCACAAGCACAACGCCCGACTCCTGGTCCTAAGGTTATAAAACTTCGAATGTAAACCAGTCTCAAATTTCAAGCATCTCTGAAATGGCGACTGGTCGCCATTTAAGCTTATCAGATGCTTGAGATTTGAGACTGGTTTCCAATCTGTTTCATAACCTTCAATCCCGGACACTAACTTACCCGTTGTTTGGTTTGAGAAGAGATTATCACGTATCCGGAGGAGGCAGTTGACACATTGGATCTGACAGAGGACACTGTAGACTCTGTGTGCACTACATTCACTGTCGACATGCCCGACATCATGTATCATTAAGCCATCAGTTTGTCTGTTTAAATAGCATTATATTATATCACAAATAATTAACATGGAGCTGCTTAATCCATCAGAGGTCAAAAAGGTAATTCACACGGTCGCATCCTTTTATCGCACATTTTCTATCTCGTTGTAAATGTTAAGAAGAGGAAACTGCATTACATTACTTGTACAGGTGTTTATCCAATAAATTGCAAACCGTTATAAATATAGATTTTAAAAGGTTAATAATAAAGTAGCAGTATAATATTCCAATGATTTTGTTTACATTTTTCGATTATCAGAATGCTACCGTTTTGTATTCAGATACACCTGCGGTACGTAAACAACTCCTTTCGATCGGTGCACTACTATTTTTAATGAATCATACCTTATATGTCTATATTTAGTCCTGACGTGTTTTAAGGAGAAAGGGAGACAAATTACATAAATTTGTCAAACAGGTATGGCAGGATAGCGTTTTGAAACTACGCAATTATGTTTCATCATAGTTTAACTATGAAGGCATTTCGCACCAAAAACATGTTCGCGGCCGTATTGATTCGGGGTTGTCTATACATTGAATATATTACCACAGCAGGTGTTAAGTGCTGAGTGTGGTGGCTGTAAAACGTGTCCCCGTAGACCTCTACTTCACTTAGTGTAGTTATTAATTTCGATTTATGGTAATGTGCTTATTTCAAGCCGTATACAATGTCAATAATTGGTGACTGTATATAGGCAGATTTGAACTATCTTTTTTTTTTTTTGGGGGGGGGGGGGGGGGGGGAGGACATGAGGTCTGTTCAGTGTCTGTCTCTTGTTGGTTTGCTAGGCGCTGTCGCCATATTTGTATGGCTTTGGGGTTATCTATGCATTTATACAAATTAATGCAAAATCGTTTCTAATACAGAACAACTTCATACCTTAGAGTAAGATCACGCTGTAATTGTCATAAGCCAGATAGTGAGATTTCATTAGAAAAAGCTTTGATAATTATCTACCAAAACAAATTAAACGCTAGGCTTTTACATTTAAGTGATATAAATAAAATTCATTTTTGAGTTAATTATATCACAGTTTTTGTTTTGTCTATTATGTTACATAAGGACGTGTTTAGAACTTCCAAGATAACTCTTGTATTTTATACAAAAAACCTTTCTTATACAAACATACAGCTATCTTCTTAGGTTTATTTCATACTCAATATACGAACGAATGAAATGATAGATAGATTTCAGGGTAAACACACAAATACAAGTATAACTAATGATAGAGTTACATAGTTACACGATTTATTATAACAGTGACTGATGCAGACTAGTTAATACGTATATATTTGTATCACTTATGGCCTATAAAATTAATGTAACAATAAGATTACAAAGTCCAGCTAGTATCATGTGCCTTGGACGTATCATAGAAAACTTATGTTCATTCATAATAAGACTTATTCAGATCATTGTACACTAAATAAAAGCTGCTTCCCGGTTGGTTTTAAAAAAATAGAGGAAACCCCTCAGACTAGATAGAAACATTAGTTGATTGACCAAAATTGTTAAGAAAAAATAAAACTCCTTCTAAAACATAAATTGTGTATTTCTGCAGCTGTTGGAACCAAAAATCATTACTAAAACATTCTGGATAAGTAAAAATTTTTTAAAATAACGAGACTATAAATAGGATAGCCACGAATAAATTTAATCACCAGAAAAGAGCCTTGGTAGTCTTCAAAGTGGAATTTGAGGCAGATACCTACGGTCATGGTGGCATAAAATCTATGTTTTTATGTAGATTTATATTTAAACTTCATCAGAAGACCATTCCTGATATTGTCTTAGAGTAAATAAATCAAAGAGACTCTACATATATAGAACATATAGGGAAACGCAAAAGGGTACGCTGACCGTAAGGTATAACAGGCGGAGATAAATAACGTAAGCCATGTAACAGTGTGTAGTAGGTTATAGATCACTAAATATTGTGATTCAGCTTATAATCATGTTTGCAGGGAATTTGCGGACCATTAACAGGAGGTCAAGCTTAATAGATAGAAAATGAAAATAAATATTTATTTTCGGAAAATATTATGATTTTGTACTAATCTGAAGACAAATTAAATGAAAATGATAATGAAAAAAAAGAAAAAGAGATTCGACGTTTTAAAAACTTCGTGAAAGGTTATTATCGAAGTCTATGGGATTTAAAGTGGTGGTTTGTAACCAGTAACCGAGGATTACTCACAAAAGCTAAAAGCTTATTTCCAATAGGGGTCCTTTGTGTGTTTATACTTACGTATACACATTTATAAATATAAAAAAAATAAAATGAACGTTCCTTCGATTTAATTCCTTCATTCTACACACCAGAAGACGGTGCTTTTTAAAGGCATACATGAAATAATTTGATTATCGCGTAACCGTATGACGAGCTCAGACTAGAGCTCAATATTAAAATCTGATGATCCCTATCTCTCTTATTTTGGCTGGCTTTATGGGGAGATTGTATTTACTGGATGTGTTTTTAAAAACTGATCTACCTGCCGGTGCGATCAATAAAGAAATATTATAACTGGTTTTGACAAGTATCAATCTAATCTAGAAACGTAGTAATCTTACAACCACTTATCATTTATTTAAACTGGATTTTATCATTATAATCCTGAGTAAAAACTCCCTGTAGCATGTGCTAAGTATTACTTCAACATGTCAGATATTCCGGCGCTTTTACTTTTGGACAAGAAGATTGAAGATTTTCATAAACTGCAAGAACCACCAACTAACCTGAGCGCTGCAGATGCATACACAGCTAATTTGAAGAAGGTAAATTATTGTTCAATTATTATATATTTATCATTAAAATTTCTTTCTGATGTGTATGTATGTTACAACAATGAAATGTATTCTTAAAAATACATAATTCGAAATTTGCTATGAAAATTTAATATTTTAAAATAATATCTTCAAGTCAGTGTGTCAAACGTTTTTCTCAGTGTGAAAATAACAATTCTAACGATAAACTTCCATTCAATTAAAAGAAATCTGTTTTACAATAAATTAATGTAAAGACATTTCTTCCATTTGTTTAAATTATAATTTCGCTTGTAGTTTATTTAACGTTTACTCAAAACACGTTTTTTCCCAATAAACCCCATTTGAAAAACAAAATGAAAGAACTACCGGACTTTAAATGGAACTAAAATGACTGGGTTTGTGGTTAAAATCATGGTTATGTGACACTTGTGTTTTATGTGACCTTTTTCGTGAATTAAAAATTATGCAGAGGAAAAAAGTATTGCAAGTGGTACTGATTTTATCAGAGCGGCATCCAGTGAGTAAGTAAACATGATATTTTTAAGCATCATTTATCATTTATATTTCTATTTAAAACCATTCTATTCGTTCTATTCTTAATTATTCAAAATTCGTGACTGTCCAACTTATTTGTGTCATCCAAAAACCGTCGAAGTAGATGCCCAGATGCAATATACTCATATTATGAAATACCTGTATATTGATCCACTGTGGCCCTTTAAAATTCATACTCGTAAGTACATGTAAAAGTCGCTCTTGAAACAAGCATATTTGTTTTTATTTTGTCGAGAGCTAGAATTAGCTGTACATAAAATTCACATTACTTGCTTATCAAACACCCTTAAAATAATCTATTCATTCAAAAATAAAGGTCAAAAACTTGACATTTTGCAGCACTCTGCATGATTGGGGATTTACTTATCTGCTTATCCTTAATACGTTATGCTTACCTAATTGTTTGCAAAACGGTGGCTGGATTTAAGAGTTAATGAAGGTCGTAATGAAATCTTGCAAATGAATATTGCATTTTGAAGCTAGGTATGTTTCGTTTATTCCTGGCAGTCCGTGTTCTTGCAGATTTGACTCCATGGTGCTCTGGTATCGGTTAGGTTATTGAGTACCCACCTCTTTGCTTGACAATACTATTAGCTACTTATGTTCTATATGTTTATTCGTTTGGCATGCAACACTGGTATTGCTGTGACGTCGAGGAAACGTTCATTTTATAATATGTTTTCATCCGTTCAAAAGACCATTTGTGATTGACTAAATAATACCATTATTTCTACACGTCCTGAATAAAACGTTAAATTCAGTCTGTAAAGAACAGTATCATTTACACAAATGTAACTTGCAGGTTGTTGTCTATATTATATAGCATTCAATCAAACATGAGCTATCTTTTGTGACTAGAAGAGACAGGAATGGTTTTTGAAATTTTCGGAACTGTTACAGGTGGCAGTGTCTAAATTATCCTGACTAGTAAAGCGGTGTATGTGGTGTTCAACTTTTTATATCTCCAGTTCGGTTAATATAATATGTCGGTCATCAGGATGACTGACAATAACTTTATGATTTTTATTGCTTCCTTTAATTTATAGCACTTAAAATTGAATTTATAGCTATGTTATTGTTTGTAAGAGTTTTAAAAGCTTTCAAAGTTTCAAGTTTTGGTCTTTATTGTAGTCGGTTCTGTGTAAATCGGTGAAAAGAGAATCATTTCGAGTACACTAGTAAAGTAAATATCTGGTCCATAGTTTACAATACAAAATCATTTATCATCATAAAAGATACTCTAAATGGCACTAAATATACACGGAAGGTGTTATAAAACATTGAAAATACTTGTATATGAAAATGACGTATAATGCATGCAGATTAGAAATATATACTTTGAAATAAAGAAAATGTCTTAACATCTTTTTGGCATCTGTACAAATCATACAAATTCTAAAAATATGGACAATTTAATATTATAAAATAGACAAAAATAAACTTTGAAAGCCATCGAACACGACAATAATTTGAATATTGCAGCTGTAACGTTGTAAACTGGAAAACATAGAATAATGTCCCCATAGTCATTTTCAACAATATATAATAATGATCCGAAATATAAAATACCTAAACTCCTTATAAAATATTGACCTATCTAGAAAAACCTATTAGAAACCTACTCTATATTAATTTAAGGCACTGTCGTAGTTCTATTACTTATATTTGTTGTTGTTGTTGTTTCTGCTACTGCTGGTGCTGCTGTTGCAGCCGCTCCTGCATCTACAGCTGACACAACATCAGTATAACTTAGAAGCACCGCTAAGAAAAATATCAATAGAAATTTAAAATAATTTGAATGTTAATTATCGTTATTTTACTTTAAGACAAGTAGAAGATTTACCTTGTCGTTTAAAGGTTACTTTTCAGACAGAGAGAACCGATATTTAGGCTGTACTGGGGGATATTTTAGTTTTGTTAACAAACGATTCGTAAGTCATCTCAAAATATTCTGGTCATGTTTTCTTGATAGAAATGAAGATTATCTTTTAGAAATTCTGCATGTGGGAAAGTCATAAAATTATGACCCCCGGTCGTTATATTATGACCGGGGAGTAACTGTTCTATATTAAATAATGACCGGGACGCAAGAACGCACACATGGACGGGTGCCATTACAACATTTTCTTCCGATGACTATCAGTGGGGATAATTATGTTGTAAGTGTGCCTTCTTTAGAGTTTTAATTTATAAACTTAAGAAAATAAAAGGCAATATCAATTACTCCACGTCATTCGTAAAATCCATCTGTGAGTTCAAAACGAACATGCTATTCAACAGAGCTCTGCATGCCCTGTGGCAGGGGTTTAGGAGTTTATGAAACAAGTGAAAAGGGAAGTTTGAAGACCACCGAACACGACAATAGTGCAGGCTCGGTTTAATTGAGCCTGTTCATGGGCAGCAATGGAAATGCATATTACTGCCTACGCCGCCTAACCCAGGGTTGAGCGATACTCTATATTTCCACGAATAAACAGTACAGTTCTGATCCACCCCAAACGATGGTATATGTATATGGCGGTGAGCATGGAACCTTCATGCGGTATTTTCAGATTAATACCATTCCATGTTCAGCAGCGTATGGTCCCCAGATAAAAAAATGGGTTTGCCCTAAACGAGAAAACAATAAGCGAAAATTAACAGAATAGAATTTTGGAGAGTGGACCTGAGAATATAAATCCTCCATATCACAGACAACGCCAAAGGCAAAATTTAAAAAGCAGTAAGTATATCCTTAGGGTGATTGAACAACATCCAAATCTATATCGGCTAGGATATTGAAACCATCCATATTTAAACGGGCCGAAATATTAAAAACAAAAGTAAATTGAGAAGTATTTAAATACATGGTACATGTACATAAATATCGTGTTCAACAACCTTCAAAGAACGTTGCTGATAAAAGCACTGATTGAATGTACGGGGAGACTTTTTACTGCCGCCACACGACACAGAAACAATAACTTAAACAGAGAAAGAGTAAGAGGAAAAACAGTTTTGTTTTTTTTACCGGCAACAGTAAGAATGGCTCTAAAGCAGCACGTCTTGCTTGTGTAATTATTGAGTTGTGCGCGAACCGAAGATCGCTAATTCGATTTCCGTCTAATATAAACTTGATGGAGCTTTGTCTTAAAGTCTTTTTTCCACTGACTTTTCTATATTTAAAATATATTTAAAGGCCAGCATCTATTTCTGTCAAAATATTTTTATTCCAGGTATCGCATGATGCACAAGATGAAGTTCAAAAAGTAAATAAGTACATTCATCAGGTAGAAGAAAAGCTTAACGAACTGTTAAAAGCGCAAAAAACTGTCATTGAGAAGAACCAAGAAGCAATCCAGAAAATAATTGGTAACATTGCTTCTAGATGTTCGGTTTCGTTTTTCTTGCTGGTAGTTTTAAAATTTTATTTGTTTATGTGGATAGTTTTCTTTGCTTTTTTGTTTTAACAAGTCATTTAGTGGATTGGCAAACTAAACAATAATCATGTAGAAATTGAGTAAATGGAACCATTTTACGTTTAGTAAACTTATAGTATTAGACACCGTGGAGTTGGTATGGGGCAAGAGGTATGGGGTAGGGGAGGGGGATGGAATGACTCATAATGACGTCACCTTAGGATCCAGGGATCATATGAATCTAAATTGTACTATTTAAGGATTGAATCGATATTTGATGATTTTCATTTGGGTATGGAAAACAGTTGGGGTGTTTAAAGAGCGTGAATACAGAAATTATTAGAAGAATTCGTTATATAACGGCTTTTTCGTATGGCTGTTAGAACAGCCACGTTCACGACAAAGTGAATGAAGGCACGCTTTTCCACAACAACTCGTGGTAAAACGTGCGTGCTCAGCGACGTCACACGTCAAAACATTGCGCAACGTCCAATAAACTGTGAATGGTTCTTCAGGAGCCACGCCTTTTAAACTATTACGTCACACTGTTTACCATAAGAAATTATGATTCGTTAGGTGAATAAGACTTCATCGTAGACAATGAAGTTGAAGTGTAAATATTTAGTTATGTAAGTTATTGAGTTGCTTTCAACACAGGGCTAAGCGGCATGGGAAGTAATATGCATTTTCATTACTGTTATTGAACAGGCTCTTGGTTTAAAACCCCAGCGGCAAATTGTTTTGCAAGGGGTTACCCCAATGGTTGTCTTTTCGTTAATTTTTGCGATGTCTTATTTGAATTTGACATACTTATAAAAGCATGCTCTCTTTTCCTCTCGTCTTTTTCGTGGGGAGGCTGTGTTTTGTGAGTGGCGATTTTTCAACCAAACCGAGCCTGCAATATTTTTATGTTTTTCGTGTTCGGTGGCTTTCAAAGTTCTCTTTTCATCTTTTTCAATTCCCCAAATCTTCTTGCCTCCTGCCCCATGTCTCATAACAATCTTCTCCAATTTCATCCACTTTACTCGTACGTTATCCAACTGATCTATAATGAAGATCTGTAACAAGTAGTAAAACGAAACACTGTCTACATAATTTTGTGTTAATTTTATTAAGTTTTTTTTTCAGCAAGCCTAAAATCGAAAGATGAACTTAGTTCATACTCAGACGGTATGTAAACAAAACAATGAATAGAAGTTCAATACAATGAATCATTATAGCTTCAAACTGTTATCTAACTGATTTATAAATAATGACGATATGTCATTTTTACAACAATTTAAACATTAATTCAAACAATCTGTTCATTATTTTTATTTTAAATCATTTAATAAATGTGATATATGAAATGTTATTTGCAATAAACAATAAGGAGTATCACTTTCTTTTCCTGAAGGGCTGCAACAGAGAGTTGGATACACAGGTGGTAAGTCAAATATTTGCACTTTTATTACTCAGCTTACAAATTCTATAATTTTTTTAATTTTCCATTCAGTCACGATTGTTATGTACTTTTCGATAAAATGTCTTTTTTGCGTGTCAAGGAGTTCCTGTCACATGTTACACTATTAATACATGTATTTGGTTTAGTATCGTAAAATGTTGTTTTTTACATTGATACAATGTATTATATTTGATTATGTTGGCTAGCGGCTCGAAATATTTTGAAAAACAACACGAACAACAACTCATCCGCATGCTCGAACTTTCTAGCAAATCAATGGGACATATATAAATTGTTAATGCATGTTTTCGACATGTCATACAATTGAAATAAATTTCAATGAGTATATTATTATTATTATTATTATTATTATTATTATTATTATTATTATTATTATTAACAACATGTAAACTAAATCATTGTCATTATCTTTTTAGTTCGTCTGGAATCGGAAAGTCGATTGCTCCCGGGTATGTACATCTTTTCATTATAGTCGGTGTTATGAATCTCATTTTTCAATATGTGTATTTGTGTGGATTTAAGAAAATTCCGTACCAATCGTAAATAATATTTTTACTTTAGAAATAGATTTAAGAATATCGTTGGAAATAGACACTGCACTGCGTACAAATAAGAAAATGGTTAAGAGTAGCCACACACCAAAATTTCAGACCTCTGTACGAAGACCAGTAGAAAGGCAAATAATAATAATTAATTTCAAAGGACCCAGTGTCTAATTGATTTGCGAAACTATGTATGTAATGAACACTTCAGAAAAATATAATAGTGTTAAAATGTGTAGATGAATATATACTTTCTTTTAAGGATTAAAATAATAAATTAATTAGTTAATTTGGTTGTTTGCCAAATTTTAATTGATAAAATAGACTCCTATAAGTAATAAAGCTAGCAGAAATAAAAATATTAATTTACCAAATTATGGTTTCTCAAACAACGCAGTGGATTCTCTTATTTAACTTTCGTCAGTAAACAAGTTCAAATCAAAGTAACATCGGAGGTCCGCAGGACGTCGGCGTACGACGGGGCGCAAATTCATTTACATTTTCGTGATATCACGCCGACGTCGAACATATAAAAGTTCTAACAATTACTTTTAAATTACCTTTAATTTTTGAAATGTCAGCAGTTAAGTACTCCAACCCAAGATTTTTTGGTTCTCCAAAAGGCTTTTTAATCTTAAAAAAGTGAAATGAGCATCAGGAATGGCCACAGCCAGCAGACACAGCCTCCTCACACAACTTAAAAGAAAGGAGTAGAAGAGAGCAATAGACGCCACAAAGTGAGAATCCGAGGGGTTACCGCCTATGAACAAAGAAATAAGTTTAGCCTCTTTTGTTTCTATACTTAACAAAAAAGAAACTTTACATATTTTATGACCTGTTTTATAGGTCGGAATAAATGTGCATATTACAATTCATCTATTAATCAGAGTTTACTGTAAATATAGAATAAGCATATGATGACATTAAATTATCGGCTATTTCTTATGTACGGGCTATTTCTTATGTACGAAAACATAAACGAACATGTGTGTTTGCCTTTATTTGTTTATAAAATCCGACAGATTGAAATACTATCAAAATAGTATCAAAAGGTAGCTAGGCGATGTCGCCGTAGGCTACGGGTTCGGTTCCCAGTATGCCCAATACCATTTGAAATTCACAGAAGCGTATATAATAAACTCTTTGATTTTCTTATTAAAAGTATAAATATTAAGTAACTTTCTTTAGATGTGGGATATTTGAAAAAATTTCATGCTTAAAACTGTATTAAAAATAGAGCTTTTGTTTTGAAAGAAACTTGACAGTTAACCTATTGCAGAGATACCAATGGTAAGAAACAACAACTCTGAAAAGACGATTTTTACAAGCCCGCCGCATCGAAACCTGGAAAAGCTTCAACTAGCCGTTGCATTTGAACAGGCCTCAAAAAACCTGCTGAATGATCGGCTTAATGAACTGATAAATGAAACCAAAGCGGCCTGTGCGAAGGTTAAAGATGGAGCCGAACTGTCAGAAAAAGACATTGCCAATCTGAATGGATGTCTCGATTATTGGATAAATGCAAAAAATAAAAGTCGTGAGCAAGAAGAACGAAGGAAGAATGTAGAGGCAGACAAACAACTGAGAAAAAAAGAACCTAAACAAATGTACGCTGAAGTAATCAAATAAAAATTATCTAGAGTTGAATAAAAAAGTTTTTTTCTTAAGTATATTCCCATGAAGAATGCTAAATATCCTGTTGAAATAATTACCGTATTGGATCTCTTCATCGAACAGATTTTTTTTCAATGACCGAAATAACACCATCACGGGGACGTTCCTCTTCGAAACAACGGTCAAAAAGGTCAAGTAACTAGTCCAGTCCTATGGAACGCCTAAACTGTCTTATTTTAAGAAAAAACTATTATGCTCGGTCAACTGTCATTCTATTCAGTTATGATAACATTCTGTCTTGTGCGTAATACATTATGTCCAACCATGAAAATATACTATTGAGTAAGGCCATCATCATGTTTAGTCGAAGCATTGTATTACTTAGTGATTCTTTCATTATTCTAAGTTATAAAGACATGCTGTCGGGTGGCACAATTATTATGTTCAGTTTTGATATCATTCAGTCTTGTGCTATACTCATTATGTTCAGCCATAAAATTATACTGTTTAGTAGAACAATCATTATGTTTAGTCGGAGCAGTGTATTACTGAGTGATTCTTTCATTATGTTCAGTTGAAATGACGTCTTATTGGGTAGTAGAAGTATCCTGTTCAGTTACGTTAATCTTCTGTCAAGTGAGTAATTCATTATGTTTAGTTATGAAAATATTCTGTTGAGTATACTGCAACTGAACATAATGAAATAATCACTCAGCACGACACTGCTTCGATTAAACATAATGTTGAAACTACTCAACAGTATATTTTCATGACTGAACATAAAGAATTACCAACTATACAGAATATTATCATAACAGAACATGATACTTCTATCACCCAACAGCATATCATTGCAACTGAACATAATGACATAATCACTCAGTAATACACTGCTTCATTTAAACACAGCACCCAACAACACGTTCTTTTGACACTTGAAAATATTAACATCACATAACATGACATTTCATTTACAGGTCACATTAGAATTATCACACGGCATATAGTTTCTAGGACTCAACAGAATGACAGTTAACCGAGCATCTTAGTTTTCTTAACATAAGACAGTTTAGGCGTTCCATACAGTCCGTCTCGATGTTATCAGTGACGGAATTTAACGACTTGCATCAATAATTGGAGTACGGAGTTCGGAACGATATGCGTTTCGTGCCGGACTGAGGGTTAAGCTATCTGCTGACAGTTGACGTCATAAAGTTGAGCAGACGATATTGCTTATTATGCATTTCGGAGTAAAACTAACATTTGCTTAGTCAAAATTATAATAAATCGCATATAAGTGATGAAAAAAGTCAAAAATAACAAAAATCAACGAATACACATTTCCCGTGACGTGATCACAAACATTTGTTCAAGCACTCTTATATAGATTTAAAAAGTTACCGCTATATACTGGTAATAAAATATTACTTAGCATATAATTACTGTCTATAAATGACCTGATACTTTGTGTTATTTACAGAGAGAGAGAAAACAGACCTAAAAAAGAAGCCAACCGAAAGGAAAAACAAAAAGAGGAAGAAAACCAGAAGGTTGCAAATAAAATTAATTTTCATAATAATTCAAGTAAAATATTGAACATTTGCACATAAAAGTGTTTTAAGTGAAAGCATAAAATGGTACACCATGTTCACTTTTTCTTATTAAAAAAGTGAAATATGCATATGAGAATTGGCCGCATCCAGAAGACACAGCCACCCAACACAGGAAAAAAAGTAGAAGGGAAAAGAAAGCATGTGTTATAAAATGATCAATTTCAAAATAGACGCCACAAACAATTATCAAAAATGAGAACCCGAGGGGTTTTCTCCTTGCTAAAATAATGTGGGGTTTTGAAACGGAACCATTTAATCCTTCCAGGTCTTTGGAAACAACTGACATTTAATCAAGTTGGGGGTACACACAAAAGTCACAAAAGCAAAAGTAGCCAGTTTATATTTACCGCTGACGAAAATTCATGTCTGCTTATTTAAATATGTAGTCTAAACTTTGAACAATTCGATGCAATTCTGCTATAATGCGATTGTTGAGCTGATTGACACATGATGTTTCAACAGTTTTAGCAGATAACGGTATACGTTTATTACAAAATGCTACGGTCGATTTTGTGACTTTTGGATTTACCCCTACCTCGACAAAATGTCGTTATTTTATACACGAACCAGTGGAATTTAATGGTCATTTCATAAATGGTATCTTGGCATACTTAAACTTTTCTTTTGGGGAGATAAGGATGCTACATGAATGTACTGTGCATGGTTAGCGCTGTCGCCTTATTTGTATGGCGTTGTGGATATCTATATACCTAGTATGTATCCAATTTGACGACTTTACCATAATTATATGCGGATCAAACATTATTTGATCGGTGTAGTGAAAACATTGGTTTAATTGTATAAAATTGTCAACATGCAATTCATTTGAACATGCAATTTACAATGATGTGGACAAGTGGAGTTTTAATATGCTAATGGACAAAAGTCTTGTCCGATCTACAATTTGCAACATATTTCTCTTCCTGCAGTACAGGCTCAAATGCCAGATTTTTTATTGATTGCATAAAAAAGTCCTCTTTCTATTGATAAGTGATGTGTGAAGTGTCCTTAAAGGTAAAAATATGTTTTGTTCTTAATACGCTTTATCAAAACCCCTTGTTGTTGCTAAAGTCTTAATGATGATGGATGGTGATAATGACAATAATAAGCATGACGTATTTTTGTAGCATATGATTCTCTTCTCAAACTTTTAAGCCGAGCAGAACGGAGTATATAAATCTAAGATCTGCATGAAACAAAACGGGTATTGAATATCATGCAGTTCATATCTGATTTTTTTCTAACCTTGACAATTTGTTGCTGGAGTAAGCTTAAATATTCATGGGAATGAACCAAAGCAGTTTGATGTAGAGTTGACATACGAAATGGGGTATAGCCCAAAAATATAACTGTGACGGTAGGGATTCCAAATTATATTAATTATGTAGTGCGAGTGGGAAAGGAGACGAGATTAACAATAAATTATAGTTATATGGGTCAACAATAAAATACATGTATATGCGAACCACATAACCAACTTATTTGTTCTGAAAAAAGAAACATATATATATGAGTTTTTCTTTCATTTTCTTTGATTCTTTAGGAAGAAAGAAGGAAGAGAAAAAAAGACGAACTGCGGCAACAACGGTACGATGAATAAGGCTTATTAAGAATTTTTTAGTCTTATAATGGTTTGTCCTATAAAGCTGATCGTACAAATTTGGAGTATTTTAGAACGAAATATGGTGTTTATGTGTGAGGATGGAAGTCAATTCCTAATCAGGCAGAATGCTTGCATACTTTTATTATATTAAATATTGACTACTTCATGCGAAACATAGCTCTCCGTGAAAGTATTTTAACAAATACAAGTCAACTTCTTTAGTAAAAAAGAAGAAGATGATAAAAAGGAGGAGGATGATAGAGAGCAAAGAGAAAGGGAAGAACTCAGACAACAGCTTGAAAAGCAAAAAAGGGAAAAGGTTGGCAATTATTATATTTACTATATACAACTTAGTATCTGAAAGCAATATTTTTTTCCAACATTCATTGACAATTATACGCCCACTATATCACAGTCTCTGTGTGAATATTAATAATGATCAATCCCTTTATTAAAGGAGGGTGCATATATCGTGAAAAATCAAGTGAAATGCAGTGATTAAAATTAACACTTGTTTCGTTGTCAAAAATTATTTGCTTTGTGAACTTGGTAATAGAGCACTATTTCGTCTGAACACAATGTGCAAATCGCAATAAAGCCAACTGTTATGTTCAATATGTCAATGAGAATCATAAGTTATGTTTCTCCTGCACTTTAGTTGTATAAAAAGTAAACTGATAAAAATTTGGCTTGAAAAAATACAAACAAGGTGCTTATAAGAAAAAAAAAACAGCATATAAGGCATATAGAAATGTGTATTAATAAATAATAAGCACAGAGTTGTGGTGCAAAGATTTTCTAACGTCTTGTATCTTTATCTATGAGCAAGAAAGAAGAGGAGGAGAAGAACAAAAGAGAGCAGGAAGAACGGGAGCAACGGTATGCTTAGCTGCTTAAACAAAAATTATGATTAACCTGTAGGAAAACACGTAAAAACTTTAGTTAACCTCAATATATCATTTCGTTTATCATTCTAATCTTAGAGTCAACAAGATTTGTTTCTAAATAAGTACGTAGGAAAATATATACTTCAAAATACTATCATATGATGCTTCATTGCCTTAAGCGAGAAAGAAGAAGCTGAAAGAAAATTAGAAGAAGAGAGAAAGAAGAAGGAAGAAGAAGAACGCCAGAAACAACTTGAAGAGGAAGAAAGGGAAAAGGTTTGAACTCTCAATTCGATTCGAAATTATAAGATATGGAAGACATGACTATACTTTACTGCATCAAAAATGAATACATGTGCAGTATTAAATGAGTGTTTAAGGTATATTTATTCATTTATTCATCAGGGTGCAGATATATTCCATTTTTATAAAGGTTTGCATTACTAGAGATACAATTAGAAAAACTGACACATCCGCTCCTCCAAAATCGCTTATTGAGAGCTGTATGTGTGAGTGCCACCTGTACTTAGAAGCGCCAGTACCAGGGTGTGTATATTCGGCGTTAAAAAATCCGCACTTTTAAAATCGGCATTGTGATGAATATTCAATAATTGAAAAAAGGAAATCTGAAAGCCACCAAACACGACTAATATAATAATCAAAATATACACGATACTTACATGTATATTTATGTAAATTTTGAGTAGCGCTCAATTCGGGGTTAGGCGGCATAAACAGTTACATGCACTTCAATTACTGCTTATGCACATGTTCAATCAAACAGACATTTCATTGTTTGTTATTTGTCATGTTCGATGACTTCATTTGTTTTGTCATGTTCGGTGGCTTTTAAAGTTCTTTTTTCATCTATTTCAAAGTACCATGTTTATCTATTTTGATATTGTTTTGCTTAAAATACAGTTATATTCCACTGTATAGTAACCGATTGTATCATATGCCGATTGCATGGCTGCGATATAAACAATTCGTAAAAATAACACATTGAAAACGGAAATATTAGGATCATTTTAAGTACATTCAACAAAAACAAGTACGTTATATTTTGTATATTCCTTATTGGTTGTTATACCATTTGTTTTGCGCATATATAGGGATAAAAACTTGCAAAATTGCATTTAATCACAAGAAGGTCTTGCAAATAACCCACATGATTGTATCAAAATACTGTTATTTTCTACAAATAAACGCTCTGGAGTACGAATACATAATTAGTTATATGACTCTATGACATAAATATAAAGATTATTACATTACAATATTGCTTTAAATGTATAGATAGTGTAAATTATTAAAATGTTTGAGGGGTGTGGTTCGTAATGACTGTATCATCTATAGCATATACTATCATTTATAGCAAACACAACTATTTCTGTTGTATCATTTAGTGCGATCTTCGTTGAATGATTTTCCAATAATCTGTTTCACTTATGGCGATGCGCATTTGCTGATTTTATCAAGTTTATGCTTTAGGTAAGCTCGTCTACATAAAGTGTCTCTACAAATCAGGTATATTTTGAGAAATAATAAATCATGGCGTACAAAAACACGAAGTGAAGAACTTTAAAATAATAAAACAGAATGATACAACAATAGTGACTATAGGTTATTGTTAGTTTGGAGACTTGTATAAAAATAAAACTGTCAGGCCCAACGCAGCTGGGCGACCGTTTAATTTTTCATACAAACCTCGAAATAAACTATAAAGTGTTTTTGTGAAAAGCTTAAATCAAATAATTTTCAGGCGTTCTGTTTGTCTACTTATGATTTCTCAACTTTATACACTTCGCTCCCTCATAATTTACATCATAATTTAATAAGGGACAAGCTAACCAGTTTCATTGAAAAAAAAAACGTTTGCTAGAGAAAGAAAACCTTCATCGCTTGTAATGAACATAGGGCATTTTTTTACAGATGGTCCTTATGATAATTATACTTTATGGACTTGTCAAGACCTAATAGAGTCGCTAACTTTCTTACTGGTACCTCTATTTTTAAACAAGTAATAGGCATCCCAATGGACACTTATTGTGCATCCCTTGTTGCTGATCTGTTTATATACTGTTATGAAAGAGACTTTATGCTATCTCTTTCTACTGAACATCAAGATGATATTATTACAACTTTTAACAACACCTCGAGGTACCTTGATGAGTTATTAAATATAGATAATAACCATTTTCCATTGCTTGTTAATAAGATTTACCGTAAAGAACTACAACTTAATAAAGCGAACACTTCAGAAAAGCAGTCAAACTTTCTCGATCTAAATCTGTCAATTGATAATGGTTACGTCACTACTAAAATATATGATAAAAGAGATGATTTTAATTTTAATATAGTAAATTTTCCGTTTTTAGACGGCGATGTTCCCCGTGCAACATATTACGGGGTTTATATTTCACAGCTTGTTCGCTTTTCAAGAGCTTGCAACGATGTTAATGATTTCAATGAACGTTATCTTTGCATTGCAGAAAAACTTTAAATACAAGGTTATCGGTATCACAAAATTAAGGAAAACATTTTGCAAGTTTTATCCTCGATACCCAGATCTTATTTATAAATACAGGTGCAGTTTAAAATCACTATTGCAACAATATATTTCACAGCCAGTTTTTTTTATGGAGATTTAATTTACAAACTTAAGAAGATAATGGGCAATGTTAATTTCTCCCGGTTATTCGTAAAAACCATCTGTAAATTTAAAAAGAAAGGTTACCAACATGATATTTTACAGCGCTCTGCATGCCTGGTGATTAACCTTTCTACAGTTGATCATTATGCTTACTTCTTTGGTTGCAAGACGGTGGCAGGGGTTTAAGAATTTATGAAGGTTTATGGGGAAATCTTTTCTTACATGAACCTAGAATCTCGATTTGTTTCTTTTATCCCTGTCATCGTGTTCTTGCTGATTTTACTCCAGGAGCTCTGGTCTCGGTAAGATCATCGAGTACCCGCCTTTGGCTTTGCAATGCTATTAAATTCTTATGTTTTATATGTTTGTGTGCTTTTGCATGCAACATTGTTGTGCCGATAAGTGGGTTGGAGTGATTTCACCAAGACAACTTGTATTTGTTTTGTGATATGAGAACCTGTTGGGGCAAGTGTGAGGTTGGTGCACCCTAGAACCTGGTTTAAACCCCCAGTGGCAATTTGATTTGCCACTGACCGTTCCAAGGCGGTAATCCCTCGAGTTCTCACTTTTGTTTATTGTTAGTGGTGTCTCTTTTGAAACTGTTCATTTTATTAACCAAGCTCCCTCCCTCTCTTCTTCACTGTGTAGAGAGGCTGTTTTTTCTGAATGTGGCGATTCCTGATATGCATATTTCACCTTTTTGTAACTGATAAATTGGCATACACATAGTTTACACAAATCAGTTGTCAAAACAGTATTTTAATGGCTAGTATAAATGTATTATGAGAATATGTTAGAAAGCGAATTCGTTAATTTCTTTTCATTACTGCCCATGAACAGGCTCAATCAAACCGAGCCTGGAATATTTTTATATTTGTCGTGTTCGGTGGCTTTCAAAGTTCCCGTTTCATCTATTTCAATATCACAGTAGCGTTGTTTGTACCGTGTGGCGGCTGTAAAAAGTCTCCTCGTACATTCAATCAGTGCTGTTATCAGTTACGTCCTTTGAAGGTCGTTGAGCACATATTTATGTACGCAATAGTACTTCTAAAATTGCTCTTCTTTTCATATTTTGGCCAGTTTATAGATGGGTGGTTTCAATATCCCAGTTAATATAGATTCGGATATTGTTCAATCACCCCAAGGATATACTTCCTGCTTTTTAAATTTTGCCTTGGCGTTGTCTGTGATATGCAGGATTTATATTCTCAGATCCCCTGTCAAAATTCTATTTTGTTTAGTTCTGCCTAGCCTGGCACCAGCTAGATGGTTTATGAAGAAAACACTGAAATACTTATTATCTCCTTTTTTCAAGGTCAAGGTCAGTCACCCTATTTTTGGTCCTTTGTTTTATTTCGCATACCTGTTTTATATAAAATAGATTAAAATTGTGTTTTGATAAATTTATATAGTTTATGTTTTGATAAATTGAAAGAAAAGTCGTGAAAAGATCAGAATTTCATTGATTTGACATGTTTGATGGGTTACCTTGATGTTTTGTGACTGTCATGGTTAAGGTTTTGAATAAATTTGATTTAAATTTATACAACAATCAGTAACTATTAAATAAACTCGTGTTTTTGTTATTATTTTCGTTAATATCCATTAAACTATGCCAATAAGTTATTCTAATACTATGAAGGCTGAAATTTACTTTCAACTTTAATTTTGCTTTATCTAACATGTATTTTGTAATTATAATTACCCCACCCACACAGTTCAAATATTTTCTTAATCTGCTACAAATGATGAAAACCGTCTATATACTAATGAATAAAACTATTGTATTACAGTTCATGTTAAAATACTTTGCAAATGATGCTATTTGCAGTTAAATAAGATTCATTAACATAGACATAAATGTTATTGTAATCATGGAAACCATCGATTTTTAAACAAATCTCACATATGTTTAACAAAGTTTTCTGGTTATGTTTTTTTTCCTAAAAATGTTAATGCTTGATCACAAAAATAAAGTATAAGTTATAGTCCTAGTGTCAGCTTACACTGATAATATGCTAGGCCATAATCTGGGTTTTAGACATAGTATTAATGCATATGAGCGTTGTTCGTGCCAGGTGGCAGCTGCAGAATGTCTCCCCATACATTCAATCAGTGCGGTTTATCAATTACGTAGTTTGAAGATCGAAACTCTATTCTGCTTAGTTCCGCCCATTGTTTTCTCGTTTTTTGGGGGTGAGGGGGTGTGGTGGGTGCACCATATAAAGCAGCTGATCATGGAACTGTTTTATTTAAGAATGGATCAAATTTGGTACTGTTTACTTGTGTAAATGTTGAGATAAACTCCACCCGTGGCTAGAGGGCAAGGGCAGTAATATGCATTTCTATTTCCATTGCTGCCCGTGAACAGGCTCAATCATTTCGAGGCTGCAATATTTTATGTTTGTCATGTTTAAACATACATGTTTATGTTTATTGTCATGTTAAACTGAAAGTATATGAGAGCTTATTTGTGCAGATTAAGAGTCAAATGAGGGGACAGAGTCAAAATAGGACCTTCAACAATACCCTTCCATCTAATAAAGACCATTGAGAAGAATATTCCATGGTTTTATATGAAATCTTTTTGTTGGTCTGATATTAATATATAGAAATATATGTTACCATGTTGTCTGTATTTATTACTTTACATTTTTTGAAAATAAAAGTATTATAAATATAATTAGTCATTGCTAGATTTAATATTACACTTTATATATTTTACAGTGTATGTTACAAGGAGTCAGTTGCATATGAGATCAAAATAAGTTCTAAAATGTAAGAACTACATTTTAATATTGATAAATATTGTTAAATTTGTAAATTTTCAAATTTTAAAGATATTGGTGTTGCATATGTGGAAGGATATTTTGAATTATTTGAATTAAGAAATTATCTCTTATATACTTAAAACACATAAAAATGTATAATAGTGAAATATATCATAATTTGATAAACATATCAACATAATTTATTGCACTTGAAAGATTCGGGTAACATATTTCTTCCCAAATGCGATAAATCCAACTCCCTACAATAACGTTTCAAATGAACAATAAAAAGGTTCATTGTATTTTTATATATGATGTTTTGAGCATATTAACTTTTATAATATTACATGTATATACTACTTCCAAAGTTCCAAGTTTAAATTATGAAATAATCATGAAGAGTCCCATTGTAAGGAGTACATCTATGGTATCTTTGCATTAAAAAAATAAGTTGTAGGATAGAACCGTTTAGAGATACATTACGAAAATGATCTCATTATTAGATCTCTTGCTTTAATACCAATTGAGCTACTGAACCTGCCTGATTCGAACATTTACTACATCATCCAAAAATTCCTTCTTAACTTATTGAAAAAACAACAACAACATGAAAATGCCTATTGGGGTGGGGTTACAATCATGGTATCCAAAGACCCATGTTTGCATATTGTAGAACAAGATAAGATATTATACACTAATCATCATATACAGCGAAACTCCAGAAATATCTACTTATTTATAACTATAGAAAAAAGATGAAAATTTTATAGCTTTTTTGTGGGGTGGGGTGGTCACTATAGTATCTATACAAACATTACTTTTTAAATGACAATAGAACAATATAAAATAAGATTCAGAACAAAAAGTGACAAAATTATCCAAATCATATAAATCATCTTTACAAAAGCTTAGGTACTTACTCCTATACTCTCTGCAGAGAATTTAAAAGTTTAATGAACGGTGTGGTTTGAACATTTGTTAAGCGTACTATTAGAAACAGGTTTATATATATATATATATATATATATATATATATATATATATATATATATATATATATATATATATATATATATATATATATATATATATATATATATATATATATATATATATATATATATATATATGTGTGTGTGGGGGGGTGTAAAGTTCAAAAAAAGACTTCACATGCGTTAATGCTGTTTAATAAGTCAAACACATATAACAAACGCGTTATAACCCAATTTTGGGGGTTGTACTATGGAATCAATTCAACTTTTTTTTTTCAAATAATAGAACACCTTAACAAGAAAAAACAAAACATGATCAGCTTTCCTTTATCTGGTCTTATTCTAGTGAATTTTCAGAAATTCCTACATCAGTTATTTAAAAACCCCATCAAATTACCCAATTTTGAGAGTTTTACTAATGTATCTCTACAACCATTACATTTTAATGATAGAACAATATAAAACGATATACAAAACACAAAAAAAATGAAATCACCTTTACCCTGTATTGATTTATTGCGAAAATCCAGAAATTACTACATAAAGTATCGACAAATCATGAAATCACCCATTTTTGAGGTTTTACTTATTGATTTATAGCCAAATTCCAGAATTTCCTACTTACAATATCGAAAAATCATGAAAAACACCCAATTTTGGAGTTATACTATGGTATTTATGCAACTTTTATTTTTAAATGATAGAAATATATAAAATGATGTACAATACACAAAAATTATGAAATTATCTTAATCCTGTATTGATTTATAGTGAAATTCCAGAAATTTCTACATAAATTATCGAAAAATCATGAAAACACCCAATTTTTGCGTTTTACTGTGGTATTTATGCAATTTTTATTTTTAAATGATAGACTGATATACAATACACAAAATAATGAAATGATCTTTATCCTGTATTGATTTATAGAGAACGTTCAGAAATTACGACTTAAATTATCAAAAAATCATGACAACCCCCAATTTTGGGGTTTTACTGTGATGTTTATGCAATTTTTATTCAAGAAATTACTACATAAATTATCGAAAAATCATGAAAATACCCGTTTTGGGGGTTTAACTTTGGTATTTCTGCAACTTTTATTTTTAAAAGATAGAACAATATAAAATTATATAACATACAAAAATTGATCAAATTATCTTAATTGTTTATTGTTTTATAGCGAAATTCAAGAATTTTATACTTAAAATATCGAAAAAGCATAAAAATACCAATTTTTTTAGAGATTTACTACGGTATCTAAACAGACATTATTTTTAGTAATAGATCAATAGAAAATACCACAACTTGCAAAAAATGATCAAACTACCTTTATTGTGTAATGCTTTAGAGCAACTTAAGGGGCGAAATTCCTAAAATTCGACTTAAAATTATCGAAAAAAGGGAAAAAAGAAAATACCCAATTTTGGAGGTTTTACTATGGTATTTATACAACCATTATTTTTTATGGTTGAACAATCTGTAAATCATATACCGTAGAAAAAAATGATGAAATTATCTTAATCGTGTATTGATTTATAGCGAAATTCCAAAAAGTCTGTTAAAATTATAAAAAAAAACAACAACATGAAAATGCCCTATTTTAGAGGTTTTACAATGGTATTTATACAACCATTATATTTTATGGTTGAACAATCTCTAAATCATATACCATAGAAAAAAATGATGAAATTATCTTAATCGTGTATTGATTTATAGCGAAATTCCAAAAATTCCTATTAAAATTATAAAAAAACAACAACAACAAAAAACATGAAAATGTCCAAGTTTGGGGAGTAACTATGCAACCAATATTTTTTTAAACGATAGAACAATGTAACAAAAGATATTAAAGAAAAAATGATTAAATTATCTTTATTGAATAATTATTTATAGGGAAATTCCAGAAATTCCTACTTAAATCATCAAAAAACTGAGAAAAGGCCCAAAAATCACATTTCCACTACAGGTATCAATGATCAATGGGAACTTTTTATTTCCTTTGAGGATGATATATTTCCCATGAGATTCTGTATGAATCGTTTGTGTTCAAAATTTTTCCCAGCCCAACTATAGATTGATCAGACCATTTGTCGATTGGATTTCTCATTACAAAACATACAAAATCTCCTCATTTTTGAACTGTTTACTATGTTTTTGTGACAATCAGTGCGTTATTTCCGGTAGATGATACAATCGGTTTATATACAGTGTATTCGATCTCGCATGGCTGTTCAAATTTTAAAGAAAACCTTGAAACCCTTAAACAACGCCCCAGCTAACCTTAAAATGACGAAAAAAAAAGATTATATAATTTGTGGTTTTTAACACCACATTCAAGAAGGTTAGGTTTTAAATATTTGTAGGCGAGCTGTTTACTTTGTTTTATTTTTTTCCAATTGAATTTGGAAGTTCTTTTTTATGTAAGCGTGAAGAAGAGGAAAGGAGACAACGCGAAGAAGAAGAAAAACAACGCCAAGAGGAAGAAGCAGCTCTGAAACGGGAAGAGGAAAGACAACGGCTCGAGGCTGAAAAGAAAGAAAGAGAAAGGTTACAAAAAGAAGCTGAGGAAAGAGCATTTCGTCAAGATCATAATAATTGGAAATCTTTTGCGTACGTTTGCGTACGTTAAATTGTATTGTAATTTCATCATTTATATAACTTTGTTACTGGCGAGGACCTCATGACCTCTGAGTTTACACTAGCTATTCTACAATATTTTTAAATCGGGGCTGAAGATTCGGTTGAAGAAGTCGCCATTTCAGCCAATCAGATGCTTGAGATTTGAGACTGGTTTCCATTATCAGTTTTATAACCTTGGGACCGAATTGAAAATCAAAGGCTACATTTTGTGTAATTTAGATATGAGAGAGACTGTGGGGACCAAGTAGATGGGCGTAATGCGTATCATGGCGGTGTTTGTTGCGTCATGACATCCTGTCCTGGGGAAATAGTAGAAGACGATGTACAATGTACTGCAAGTGATGAACTAGATTCAGTCATTGATATTTTAGAAGACGATGAAAGACCTATCAGTTCTTTAACCGAAATTAAGTCGACGAAGGATTCCTTCCACTCTGAGGTAAACATACCAGTAGATTAAAAATGGTAAACTGCTCATTAGCAATCAGAACTGATTCATTATAATTGTCCATTGATTGAAGAGTCTGGTTTTACTTCTTACTTGCTGTTGATGCAACGAGGTCGATCATTTGAATTGAGGCATTGCCACTGATGTTCATAATCTTAAGTTTGGGAATTATTATGGTAAACAGTAGCAATTTTTAGTATATAAATTTCAATTTATTTATTTTAATACTAGACTTTTAACATCCGGTATATATCTGCTCAGAAGTATTATTCGCTTGTAAGGACTGGCTCCAGTTCTGCTTTGCGAAGTCGACATGTTTATCTAAGTAAAGAGTTACACTACATATCTTGCGTTAGCCTGGCACCCGGCTAGATGGTTCTAAATACTTTACTTTCAAAAATAACTTTTACATATTTCTTGTCATGTCTTTGTTTCTTATTCTGATTTCTGTCGAACCATCACCTGTGTTCTGAGAGCTAAGGGAGTGTGAAAACAACAAAAAAATGAAGTACCTGTGAGAGTTGGTTTTCTTGGTATTTAAATGACAGAAGTGCATTATAACAGAACAAAGAGACGGCAGTGAGTCTTATCTTACATGACCGAATGTAGTAATTGCTTGAAAACAGTGAGACACATTATGGTCATTATTTTATGGGTTTAAGGTTTAGTGCAAAATCGAAGTATTTATCGGTGCTAAAGTTCCTTTACGTTATCCAACAGATCAAAAAGTTCGTGTCGCTTAAAATAGATAATATAAAATATAATCCTATAAATGAAAAATTAGTATGTACAAATGTTTTCACATTGTTTTTAATAAGAACACAATAGAAATGTTTAATAAAGCATTAAAAAGACCTCTTTTTATATATCAATGCAATCGAACCATTCAATGTTTTATTTTATCGAAGATGCAAACAAAAAAGATAATAAGATCAGTATTGTTTTCAATGGTGAAAATGAAATTTGAAAACCACCGAACACGACACACATAAAAATATTGTAGGCTCGGTTTGATTTAGCTTGTTCATGGATAGCAATGAAAATGCATATTACTGCCCACACCGCCTAGCCTTAGGTTTAAAGTTTTACAACTACTATTTACGATTTAACAACTGCTTTCATGACAGCTTTAATGACTGAGCATTGTCATTTTTGCCACCAACATACATTACAACAAGGAACTAAATGGGGATAATATTTAAGCTTGAATAAACCGCCGACATAAAAACTGAATGGTGGCTACAACCGTATCTTATTGCTAGGTTATTGCGTGGTTTTAAAATTTTATTTTAATCGCCTACATTTTCATGTCCTCCAAAAGAAGCCCGATGAACATTAAAACATAATCTCGACTGCCGAGATCTTCGAAAAACAATACACATATTATTAAGCTGCTAATGCGACATAACCGGTAACATGATGTTTATTTTATTTAGTTCCCCTCAAGATTCTACATTCCACATTATCCAGCATTAAGCCAAGAAGACGAGGTCGTTGTCAAAGTATCGGTAAATGGTAGTGACTGGGAAACTACCTCTCCTGTTTCCGTTACACCTAACGTGGCCGATTATGAGGTAATAAATATGTTAAATAGTTATTATGAATAACATCATCGGACAATGTTTTACAATATACGTGGAGCAACATAAGATTATTCTTAGAGCATGTCGGCTTTGAAGTGTAGGAATAAATTATGCGTTGCTTTATATTTCTGTGACATTTTAAAACATTTGAAATATCTTGTTCTCTTTCATTACAGAAATCGGTCGGAAGATTAACAGGAATAGAAATAAATGATTTCACATCATTGAAAGCCATCGTAGTGTCTAGACCACGAGGTCAAACCATTGTGGCTGATAAGCCTGGTGTATCGGTGTATTCATCAATGGACAAAAACCTAAAGATGTTTGTTCCACGAGACACCTATCAAACGAAAACAGAACTTAGATTAACTGTATGTCTGTTTATTGTCTTGTTATGGATGTTTTCTGTAAAAAAGTGACATCTGCATATCAGGAATGGCCACATCCAGACGACACAGCCTCCCCTCACACAGCAAAAATTTAGGGAGAATAAGTGCGAATGGGTTATAAAATGGTCAATTTCAAAGTAGACAAAGTAGACTTCATAAACAATGATCGAATATGAGAACTTGGGGGTTTACCGCCTTGGAACGTTTAGTGGCAAAACAAACAAAAATAAATGAAGCTTTAATAAAAAAAACTGAAGTTCATTTTGCATAAATTAAGGTAAATCACGTCAAAAATGGCAATGACAAGTTAAATTCCGATGGATTATTAAAGCGTGCTATATTATTTTAACTATAAATGTTTTGTCATAATTTTGTCATAACTTTATCAATATATGCTCAAAAGAAAAAGTTGAGTCAGTATTTTCGCTTTCGCCCTAAATCTACAATATTGTAAATATCTTGAAAAAATTAAACATACGCGTTGTACTAACTCTTTTTATCACATACACGATGATTTGTTTACGAAAAACTTCCTCATTAGACCGTGACTTTGTAAATTCAAAATGCTCGAGATGCACGTGCCGATGAAAACCGACATGGATATTTTCGCAAATTTCGATTGACATTAAGAGGTCGCAAACATTGCCAATGGCGAAAACTGGCTAAAATTTCAAAAATGAATTTTGGGGAAAATACTTATTGCCACCTAGAATTTAGTAAAGAAATGTATTTAGCTAAGCAATGCCATATAGATGTTTGCAAGCTCAATTTAGTCAAATTCATGCTATAATTACCAAGCACATACTAAAACAAAAGAAAAACCGTTTGCATGAGAACTCTGAAATTCATGGACATCATACCAAAGCAACTCATACCTGAAATAAGTATATGCTGGTCTACAATGTTTAGTGTAAAAGAATATTGTCAACAATGGGAAAAGCCGAAGTAAAATTTCTGGTAGCTAGCCTCGATCGCCGTCATGGCCTATCCATTGATGACAGACATATCGCTTTAAGATTTCTAGAAGCTTGTTTACATGCTGCTGACGTAGCATGTCGATTTGGCTGCCATGAATGAACAATATATCGTATGCAAGCGCGATTCTGACAAACTGGCAGCGTCAACCAGCGTCCAGGTAGGACGTTGAAAACAAAGTCGCGCGAAGATCGCTACTTAGTGACGTCAACACGATGTAACCGCTTCACATCTGCTCAAAAGCTCGCTCAACGTCTAAGACAATCAACGGGGGACAAGAGTATTCGATATCGTTTGAAACCGGCTGAGAACTGCTCGGCTGCGTGCTCGAGGTCCTTACAAAGGTATTCTTCTAACAGTATGTCACCGCGTCGCACATTTGAATTGGACACGTCAGGGCAGCCGCTGGAATAGAAACCGATGGAACAGGATCGTTTCCATCGCTTAGTCCAAATTTAGTATCAAAGAAGCTGATGGAATGGTTTATATTTGGCGACGCCGAGGAGAGAGGTTTGATCCTGCTAACGTCTTCTAATATGACCGTTACGGTGTTAGGAGCGCTATGATCTGGGGTGGTATTTCTTATGATGGCAAGACAAACTCAAAACCATTGGGAGTATCTTAAATGCCGCCCATTATTGTGCAGAAATCATTAACCCTGTCATTGTTCCTTACATAGTGAACGGCAATGCTTACGTTCAACAGCAGGATAATGCACGCTGCCACGCGGTGCGTCATACACGGAACGGTCTTGTTGTAAAAAAACATAAAAATATTCGAATTAAAATTAAAATCACACGATCTCTCCCCGATTCAACACATGTGCGACTAAAGGTGCGTGACAGGAATGACGTCAACAACGTAAATGATCTGAAACGGTTATTGCACAAGGCATTGGCCCAAACCCTTATACACATCATTCGAACACTCGTAAACAACATGCGAAAGGCTATTATTCAAGATAGAGGTGGTCATTTAAACTATTGAGTGTAATGTAAATTTTGATTTTGACCCCTGTCTTGAATCTTAATCAAATTGAATTGCTTTTTATGACTTTGTTCAATTAATATTGGTTGAAATTCAATAGGTATCAAATGGTTTTCGCGGTGAATGATGCTTTTGTCTTCAATTTTAATGTTTTACAATTTTATCGTATCAAGTATTTCTACTGACTAAACTTTTTCCTCTCAGCATATATTTTACAACAAAGATGGTATTAGGGTCGGAAGCAAGTTCTCTCGACATTAAATGCGGTAAGCCCTTATCAATGAGAATAATTGTCATATTAAAACATAAATAATTAGTTTTGTAATTAGACTAAACTAAGCTTTAAAAATATGTGTTCGTAATGTTTAATATTTAATAAAATGCAAACTGCTGCACTCTGATGACTCTTAAAAATCGACTGTTGCTGTACGTTCTTTGATTGTTGTAAAATTGCAGATTATCATCGTGGTTCAAGTATGTTGTCGGAACTCAATCGTGTATGTTCGTGTAAGTTGTATAAGTTCTATTCCGCTCTGCAACCTCGAACATCAAGCTGGGAACATTGCTCTTGTCCACCGACACATTGTTTTGTTATGGTAATCGGTTCTGCTATTTTAAGTCAAAATCTACACGGCATTCTTAAGTTTCTTAAAAAAACACTGTTCTAGTAGATTTTGTGTTATTATTTTCTAGGTGAAACAAGTGACCAGCGAATCATTGGCAAGCTTTGTGAAGGACAGCCCTTCTCTAGAGAATATCTTATCAGTAAACGTTTATGTAACTCTGTGTTGCCAGAAAACAGCTTCGAAAAGCATCGAAATAGACGTTTTAAAGGGAAATGAAAACAAAGGTAGTTTTTCAAAAAGGAAAGAAACTCAATGCTTCTTGTATTAAAATGTTACATTAATAAAGAATGAATTAATTAAAGAATTAATTTAGGAATTAATTTATGATTCATTTAGGAATTGATTTATGATTAATTTAAGAAACCAATTATAACCGGAAACGATTTTTTTTTAAATCTGTTAACGACGATTTAATATCCAGCTGTTAAAAGTTGTAGAATTGACAATGTCTTGAAACTAGTTGGACCGGGTTTGCATATACATGCGCATATAAACAAATCTCCAATTTATTACTGCTAACACAAATATCGTAAAAACAGTTACTTTTAGATGTTAAATATATGTAAAGGCAATTCTGAAAGCCACTGAACAAGATAAATATGAAATTAAAATTTTGAAAATATTTTAGGCTCGGTTTGATTGAGCCTTTTTGTGGGCAGTAATGGAAATGCATATTACTGCTCTCGCCGACTAGCCCCGGGTTGAGCGCAACTAAAATATACACCAGTAAACAGTTCAATTTTGATACGTCCTAAGACGATCCTGCTAATTTAATAAATTCGATATTATGATGAAACATGTCTTGCATGACCAATGTATTACCCTAGTTAACAATTGTCCAGGTTAACACGGGTCTTTAATAAACTTGCACTAATTCCCGTCATTTTTTTCCGGAAACAGGTGATACCAAACGCGGAAAATCAATTCAGCTGTACTCGTCCGGAGACGGACCGTGGAGGTTTGCTGATGTTGAGTACAAGAGTCATCACACTGCGTTGTCGGTCTCTCTTCCTACAGGAAGACACAGACATGTGTAAGACGTGTGTTTAATTGTAAAGAACAGACAGACAAGTTTTTAACCAGGTTTTCTTTAGAAAAATCCTGGTTATTAGATTGAGGTATGTCGTTGGGCGGGCGGGCGGCTGGGCGGGCGGGCGTCAACATTTTGTGAAGTTTTTTGTTAAAGTTGTGTTTTTCTCAGTAACCGTTCAAGGTACAACTTTGAAACTTAACATAGTTGTCTGACATATCAATACCAATAATCAGGACAAGTTTCATAATCCCTGACTGTATTTTGACAAAGTTATGCCCCTTTTTCACTTAGAAATTTTGTGAAGTTTTTTGTTAAAGCTGTGTTTTTCTCAGTAACCGTTCAAGGTACAACTTTGAAACTTAAAATAGTTGTCTGACATATCAATACCAATTATCAGGACAAGTTTCATAATCCCTGACTGTATTTTGACAAAGTTATGCCCCTTTTTCACTTAGAAATTTTGTGAAGTTTTTTGTTAAAGTTGTGTTTTTCTCAGTAACCGTTCAAGGTACAACTTTGAAACTTAACATAGTTGTCTGACATATCAATACCAATTATCAGGACAAGTTTCATAATCCCTGACTGTATTTTGACAAAGTTATGCCCCTTTTTCACTTAGAAATTTTGTGAAGTTTTTTTGTTAAAGTTGTGTTTATTTCAGTAACCGTTCAAGGTACAACTTTGAAACTTAACATAGTTGTCTGACATATCAATATCAATTATCAGGACAAGTTTCATAATCCCTGACTGTATTTTGACAAAGTTATGCTCCTTTTTAACTTAGAAATTTTGTGAAGTTTTTTGTGAAATTTGTGTTTTTCTCAGTAACCGTTTAAGGTACAACTTTGAAACTTAACATAGTTATCTGACATCTGAATACCAATTATGAGGACAAGTTTTATAATCCCTGACTTATTCTGACAAAGTTATGCCCCTTTTTCACTTAAAAATTGTGTTTAGTTTTTTGTGAAAGTTGTCTTTTCTCCGTTACCATTCAAGGTATAACTTTAAAACTTTACATAATTGTTCGACATCACAGTACCAATTATCAGGTCAAGTTTCATAGGGGTTTTGATTGTGTTTTGCAAAAGTTATGCCCCTTTTTGACTTAGATATTTTGTTAAGTATTTTATGAATGTTATCTGTTGATGCCAAATTGCCTGTTGACGCTTAGATTGGTTTGTGGGTAGCTTATATCAACAGGCAGCTTGCGATTGTTACCCAGGTGTCTGTGATAAATGTCAAGGTCACTTGCTAAATATAGAAATTCAGCTTACCCTCAATAACTTGAGTTTGCTTTTACCTCTGGATGCCAAACTTAGTATATGAGTAGCTAATATCAAAGGACAGCTTGGGATTGCCACAGTTATCTGCGATCAAGGTCAAGGTCACTGTTGCTAAAAATAGAAATTCAGTTTTCCCTCGATAACTTGAGTTTGCTTTGGTATATTTACGCCGAACTTAGTGTTGGTACTTAATATCAACATGCAGCTTGAGATTGCTACCCAGGCGCCTGTGATAAAGCTCAAGGTCACTGTAGCTAAAAATAGAAATTCAGTTTCTGCTCAAAAGCTTGAGTTTTCTTTGGCCTATTGACACCAAACTTGGTTTGTGGGTAGCTTATATCAAGACACTACTTAGGATTGATACCCAGGTGTCTGTGATAAAGGTCTATGTCATTTTTGCTAAAAATAAAAATTTAGGTTTCTCCTTATTACTTGGGTTAGCTGTGATCTATTGACACCAAACTTTCTTTGGGTAGCTGATACCAAGACGCAACTCGGGATTTCTACTCAGAAGTCTGTGATCAAGATCAAGGTCACTGTTGCTAAAAAAAGAAGTTCAGTTTCTTTATATCAGATATTTTCTTTACAAAAGTATAAGTATTAAATGAAAACCTGGTTTTCGGCGCGTGGCGACGACTTTTTCTTGTATTTTAAGCGATAAATGACCTAAGAGGTATAATGAATAGCAAAAAAGAGGAAATAGAGAAAGAGTTAAACTGAACTTATTTATTGAATTGGTTCTTTAACATAATATCATTTTGATAGCGCTAGAAAAGTGGGTGAATTGGGTTCAGGTGTACCGTTCATCGTATCAGTTGCTGTCCTGTTCTTTGGAAAATCATACATATGTATACATTAGTTAATGAAACAAAAGTGCTCCTATAGATGTCTAACCATCCTGTGTTGTAACGGATCAGACAGAATAACATTGAATCACGCAATGGCACGTTTGGAATGTTTTCAGTGTCCTTGATATCGAAGTTCCATCAAGTTTTCCTAAAGACAACGTGCTAAAGCTTGCTAATGATCTGTACACGTGTGTCAACAAAACACGTGTTAGAATGATTGTAAAGCAGCAAGCAGGAGACAGTGAAAAATGTGCTGTGAGGATCGTAAAGGATGATCAGTGGCATGATACAGTACAAAACCTGGAAGAGAGCGGATACACAGAAGGTCTATATCTGTGTAGTTATTGATAGCCAGTTACTGAAGAAAGTTGTGATCTATTTCTTTTAACTAGCCATAAATTTACCTAAAGTGAAAATGATTGCTGCATTGTACTTACATCGAAGTTTCTAACTTGCTTTTACAGACTGAACAGTTTTAGAAGATGCAGTTTCTATTCAGTAATGTTTCTCGACAATTTTGTCAGAGGAATTATATTTCTCATTGTTTATAGTTCTCAGTTATATATTTAATTTAATGATCGCAAAACCTGTCATTATAAAATCTGTATATGGTTATCAAAAAATGTATAAACAACCACAGGCCCTATTCTGATTCAGGCCCTGATTTGAGTAGGCCGTTCAACATACAAGAAGGACAACGTGCACATATAACCGCCACTGGAAATCTGGAAGCTGCAGAAGAAACTGTAACAATTATTTTATTGCTGTTTTTAATCATATCTAATGACACTTGTTCAGAATAGAAAAACTTAAACTATACATATTTTTTTTCTAGTCCACAATGCTCTCATCATAGTTTTAAGTTTCATAAATTTAATCTTATTTTTCGGCGTAAGCTGTCTAAGCTCACTTTTGACCTAGTTTTTCGACCAATGAAATATTGTAAATAAAATTTTTTATGCAGCGGGAAAATCAAATAGATTATTTTGATTGGTTATTAGTGGGTTTTGTTAATGATTACCGTAACGATTTTGTTATTGTGTGTAAGTATTTACCTGGCGCTTATATGTTCGGGCATTTTCGTTTTAAAAAGCGTTAATTGTATTGCAGAAAAAGATATTTACGGTATAAATAACCAGTTAAGTCAATTGATGGCTTAAATACGATTTTATATGGAATATTCATAGGTGTCAGGTAAACACTCGAGTACAATACACAGTGTAAAACGACACAGAAGTGCGGATATTTCTGGTTCTTACTGGTTCCTTTCTCGTTCCTTTGATACTGATTGTTAATTTCAAGTCCAGAAATTCAAAACGCATTGGTGTAGTGGTTAGCACACTCGCCTCTCAAGCGGAGGCCCCGGGTTCAATACTCGCGAGGGACACTTTCTTTTAAAGTTAATTTACGTAAAAGTTGGTAGATTTCGCTCTTGTAAGAAGTTGTTATTATTTTCATTTATTGTATTTTAATAACATTTATTCATCATTAGTGCTAACTCTACAAGAGGTATTTTATTGAAACTGAATGTACAGTTAATGTTAGACATTCTTCTTTAATCGACGTATTATCACCAGACGAAATTTTTCACGGTCTTTATTTATTTCTTTCTTATATATAAAAATCTTTTCCATCAACGCCGTTTATCTTTTTTAAAGATATTTCTTGTTTCTTTATGCGATGTTACCTTTATTCATTGGAACAGCAAATGAAGCAAAGCTATAAAAACATTATTTTGATATATAAATATTACTAAAGCTTTGTAGTATCTATAGTTATCCCATAAGTCGACGGGATGCAAGCGGACGAGCAAGCGCCTTTTGAAATTCCACAATCCAATATTTAATGAAAGTTTAATACAATATTTAGCTCATACTAAACTTGAACTCTTCAACTCTTGCAGTGATTTCACCGAGACAAATTGTAATTGTTTGTACATATGTGAACTTGTGGGCAAGTGTTATCATACGGTCAACTAAAACACAGTATCATTTCATTTACGATTTCATACTTACAGTTAGTACTTTTTTTAATTTTTCCATTAGGTTAAGAACTGAATTATAATAGTGGCCGAAGCGAAGAAAACCCAATGGGGAGCTGAAAAATGGAATTCATTAGTTTCAGTCCTCCTATTGTTTGCTCTTTTACTGCAAACTAATTCATTTAATTTATCATATAAAATTCCAGTTAGAATAATCAAAGAATACAAAAACTTGATGAACCGAGCTCAATGTTTTCATCAAACTTTACGTTTCTTGTGTTGTGTGGCGTATATCCTCTTAATTTTAATTATTGCAGTTATTAATAATTAATCATTTGGCTATCGTTGTGCGCTATCCTTATGTTTGTTGGTATAAACAGATATTCAGTTCGCCCATTGTTGTCTCTTCAAAGGCAACCCCATTCATTTATATTTTTGTTCATCTACTCTTTTATACCGTTATAGCGTAATTTTAACACGGGCGTAATAATAACACGTTTTTGTATATTTTGATGGTCTCGTTTAAAACTGAATTGTATTATTACGGGAAAATAAATTTGCACGAAATTTCGTCTATGACATTATTAAATGTTGATTTAATGTTTAATAAATTTTGTGGTTGCCGGTATTTGAACCCTATTACTGCGGTGTGGGCAGTAATGTGCTTTTCAATTGCTGTCTATGAACAGGCTCAACCAAACCGAGCCTGCATTTTTCATATTTGTCGTGTTCGGATAATGTTCCCCTTTTCATCTGTTTTCTTGATTTGTTTTATTGCTGAGTGATTATAAGTAAGTAAGCAAGTAATTTGTTTATTATAGTGACACGTATATATATAAAATACAAATTCTCAGAAATTAAAGAATCATAGAGATAACACCCGGTCCTATGGGCATATAAGCCACCAGTTAAATAAGCAAATTCGATAAAACGATGCATGTAAACATAGAACAGAACCATAGAGTTAATATTGATATTAACTGTTTTCACAATGTTCGTAGATTTATTTATATGATTATATGTGTCTCGATGAACAAACTAGTTGGAAGGGGATATCATTAGATTCAATTTGTGTCTTTTTGTTTCCAAATTTTGGGAAGGATAAGCGGATGATTTCGCGTGCTGAAATGTTTTATCTCGAAAAAGGCCTTCATTTTATTGCGACGGACCATTCATTTGTGATACCCTACTCAGTTCAATTTGTGAAATGTAGTTGCCACTGAGTATTTTTTTCTAAAATTAATTGTTGAAATTAAATTTCAGCCAGTTTATGTCATCTGCAGTGTTTGACATTCCTCTTAAATGTATTTCATTGTGTAATTTATAGGGTGAACAAATTTACCTTTCATACCTTGGGGGAGTAAACGTTGGTCTTACTTTGAAAGTCAAGGACACGTGGAAACAAAGAGATTTGCCAGCATATGTAGGAAATATCAATTGCTGTGTAATCGATGAGCAGGGCTCTGTCACTCGCATTGCGGAAGTCACCCTGTCACTGCCAAAGGTAAATAAACTTTCAACACAAGATTATGTAATTTGCCAGAATAAGAATCAGAGATCAAAATTAAATTAAAATTAGTCCAAAATATAACTAATGTTTCAGTTTAAAGTAAAAGTCTTACTTTAAACACATAGTTTGTTCAGACTGCGCCTTGGTCATTCGTCAAATTTCAGATTTTTAGGCAAGTTACATGTCCGATATCACAGGCTTGACAATACAAATATATATCATAAAGGAACAGGTTAAGGAAGCGAAAAGGGCATTAATTTTCTATCAAAAATGCACATTAAATTTGTAAATTCAGTATGGTTCTCTTTTACGTTAATTGTTTATGATGTTTTATTTGAAATTGATATTCTAATAAACCCATGCTCTCTTTTCCTCTCTACTTTTTGTTCGCTGCGCGAGGAGGCTGTGTTTTCTGATTGTGGTGATTCCTGATATGCATATTTAACTCTTGGTCTGAGCCCATTTGCCGCGTTCGCTTTCTATGGATTTATGTGAATTTACAATAGCCCTTATAAGGATATTTTACTTGTGTCATAAAATGATTATGACGTATATCAACGCTAGAAGTGCAACACTTTTGGGGTTTTATCATTAGTTTACATAATAACGTCCGGGCTACGGATTTATCTGGCTTAACACTTAACCCCTTTCATAAATAGTTAAGAAAAATAAAACTTTTGTATAAAATGTTTGTTCTTTGTACATGTATCCATTGAATATTGCAGCTACAGAGAGAGCGGAATGTTATTGCGTTTGCACCTGTACGATTTCCATATTATTGTAAGTATGTTTAACAACAAATATATACAGTTGCATGTTCAATGATTTCAACTTAAATAAGAAAATCTGATTGTAAGGACATACAATCATATCTGAAAAAGCATTTTCGAATAAAGCTGCCCATGACCTATGAAAGATTGAAGCACGAAGAATAATAACGCTTATATAACTTTCTCAATGGCTTCTTTATTTTCGTATATGCATCGAGAGTAACCGTTTGGGTGAAGTGATTTACTACGGATTTAATTAATTCAAGATAAATGGGTTCTTAAAATCGTGATTTCGAATTATTTGAAAAGGTAAACAATAAATTCTCTATTTGACGTTGTAAATGTGTGGAGCGTTCCATCCAAGACATCCACGAACAAAGGGTTCCAATAATCAAATTAACAGTAATTAATATACAAAACGATATTTTGCTGAAATAATCGCACATGTTCTATTTAAAATCAAGACATTACCAAAACTAGTCTTCGATAGTTTATATCCGCTGACCAGAAACAAGTGTAATGTGCACATCAGGAATGTTCACATCTAGAAGACACAGCTCCCCAGAGAGCAAAAATGAGAAAAAAGGAAAAGAGCTCTTTAGGGTTTATTAAAGGATCAATTTCAAAATAAACACCACAAAAACACAAACAATAAACGAAAAAAAGAACCTGAGGGTGACTTCCTTGGAATGGTTAATTGAAAAATAGTTTGCCACTATGGGTTTAAACGAAGTTTCTCTTTATCTTCATTGTTTGTGGTAAATTATTTGAAACTGATCATTCAAAACACCATGCGTGATGAGGCTGTTTTTTTCTGGTTGCAATTCCTGATATTTCATATTTTGCTTTTCTTTTAAGTTTATTTTTATATATTCAATCGTGATTACAATTAATGAAGGAGTTTTTTTTTGTATTTTTTTTCAATAACATTCGTGAGGTTTTAAAGTATTAAAATATGAGGAAGTTAAGTGTACAATGTGGACGATCATAAGTTAACCAAAAGAACCCCTGAAAATTATTAAGTTTTATCTTCTTTCAAACCTCATCCATTTTTGTCAACCAGATTTTTGTCAGTTGTTTCAAAAACTTGTTCGCAGTACATGATAACAATTTCTTTTACATCCTTAAGATGTATGTATAATTTAGTAGTAATTGTGCAAGAACTGAAGTTGGCGATACATTTTGCTTTCTAAGGTGTTGTGTAGATTTTAGGCAACCGGCACATAATAGGTACTTTATCTCGTTTCATCTTATCAGTTATTCTAATTAGGTAACGTTAAGAGTAGGCAGTACAATATAACTCTATCACTCTCTGATGAAAAAAGTCTATGGATTAGTATTATTTAGCTTTGCAGTTTGAATATTGATCAAGTGTACGAGTCACACGATAATTACGTTATAAAAGCCTTATCAGGTGACAATACAAAGCAGTTATCGGTCTTTAATGCCCTTTTTCAAATGACGGAAGAAAATCTGTCGAGGAGATAAATTGATTTTCTTACATTGGCATTTCCAGTAACTTCTCTGGCAAGATTCGTGTCCCAGAATGTATGCAAAGAAGAGGATGGTGTTTGGGAAGCATTTCTCAAAACTCTGCTCGGTGAACGAGAATTTCACTCCAGATATCGTAATGCAAAACGTAAACTCACTGTCGGTGAACCAGAAAAATTCTGCATGACAATTTTGTTGGACTGGATGAAAGCAAAGGCAGCGCATGAAGACAAGGTTAATCTTACGTTGTTTTTGTCTTAGAATTTTTTATCAGTGTCCAGCAAAAATTAAATTTCAATATTGATATTAAACTGAAGGATAGAGCCAAGTGCCATTACGCTGATTATTTTCATTTTTTGAAGCCAACATAGTATATTTTTGAGAATGCCAAGTAATGTGGGACATTATTACAGATACAACCAGTAAAAAGAGCTTTGGAAATAAACCGCCTGCAAAACATAGCTGACTTCTGTGAAGCCTTTGTAAACTACCACAAAGGTAAACTTTTAATTAACACAATAAGATTTCATGTAGTAGAAACAGTATATTGCCACATTAACGTGCAAAAAGCACTAGATAACCGTGTTTGAATAGTTTTCAAAGACATATTTCATACACTTCTGTTGCGAGATTTGAAGAAATGTTTGATATAATAAAATAACAAAAACAAGTTGTTTCTAAACACTTCTTTACAACATGTACCGCTAAAACTCGGCATTTCGAAATAACTGAATGATCAAATTTGTGATGCAACTGTCAATCGAATTATTCTGATAAGTTTCCCTTAATGTAAATTCGCCAGTCAATTTGCTGTGGCAGTTCGTAGCTTGTTCGGATATACGGTATATGGATGGGCGCTGTAACTTCCATTCCCGTATGAGCATAAATGAGGAGTAGACCGGTATAATTATGGAAATACTTTAGATGGAATATGTCATTTATTACCTTTCGAGATTTTAAATGAACACTTGCATGCTGAATACTGATAATATTTCAAGTATAGAACTGAATATCTCATTACAATATTTATTATTATAATAAATAATAATATAATAAATGCATGTCCGAAAACGGCAATGTTTGGACATTTCTGCTGTAATGATATCACTTTTTAAATTTTCTGTTTTGTGTTTTTGTAATATTGTTTACGTTTTCTTTCCACTTATGTAAATTTCTTGAAAAAAAGTGAAAATTAATATGCTTATCAGAAACGGGTTTATTAAATGTTCAATCAAAAACAACAACACCACAGACAATAAACGAAAATGTCAAAACATTATGCACCACGGATTTAAACAGGTTCAAGTTTGCAATAATCTCACACTTGCCATAACAGGTTCTCATATGAACAAACACGCACAACTTCTCACAGGTGGAAGGATCGAACCTTGGTACCCCCCCCCCCCCTGTTGACACCCCTATGTCGCTTGAAAAATAGTGTGTTTCTTCTAAAACCATTTCAATTTTTTTTCAAATATTTTTATCCGACAAAACTCATATGCACTTTATTGAAAATTAATCTAGCTCAATTAATCGGTCAACACCAGCGATGCCGTGAATGACAACCACCTACAAGCAAATTATATGGAAGGTTCTACAAATTCCACCGATCATCTTACTTTTACTCAAGTAACTGACGCTAACACCGAATTTTTATGATTTTCTACTGTCATCTTTTTCATTTTGCACTGTTTATTGACTTCGGATACCTTTTGATATACATATCTCTGGAGTTATTACGTTTCTTTGACAATGACTATGCATTAAATGATTATAATCACAGCTGAAATGTGGAAAAGAAGATTTGAAACCGGTTAAATTTTTTTCTCTCTAAACTTAAATAGTTTACTTTATATGAAGTTGGTGCCGCAGTTGGGATCCGATGCAGTGACCTCCCTTTGAAGTTACGCAACTTCTCGCCTGTAATGGAAGCTGAAGCAGTTTGACAATAACAAAAAATCGACCGTAGCGTTGATATCATTCATTTAAAAACGAGATTATCGGTGGATTTTATAAAAGTCTTGCATATTATTGCTTATAGGTGGTTGTCATTCACGGCATCGCTCATAATAACGCTATACCATGGTGGACATTTTCGACTGTAGATTGAAAACTTCTGGGAATGTTTTTCGAAGTAAACTTTTTCTTAGAGTTAGATTAATTTGCAATAAAGTGCATATGAGTTTTGTTGGATAAAAATATTAAAAAAATGAAATGGTTTTAGAAGAAACATAGTATTTTTCAAATGACATCTCTTACCGGCCTTGTCTATGATACGTAACCAGATACAAAAAAATTAGAGCATTTTTTCATGTTCTTTTTTAAAGAAAAAGATAAAATGCAATACAATCCGCCGTCTGGTTGACTGGAATTTTTAAACTGGGGGGGGGGGGGGGGGGGGGGGGGGGGTAACAAGGTACGATACTTCCACCTGTACAACTTCTTAGTGAATTTGCTCCACAAGCCCGATATTTGCTTGTTACCGCGGCAAGAAGCGGTCTTTCAAATATGGGATTATGCTCAATATCTGCATGCAAATTTTGTGAAAAGCTCGAAAGTTTGATTTATGCCTAAAGCGAAAAGGAAAAGACAGTGATTGATTTGTTACCCATGAGAATGTTATTTATTTGCAAAATCGCTTTCCGAACAACAAACAAATAGATGAAAAGGGAACTTTGAAAGCCACCGAATACATTAAAAATGTTAACTATACGTTTAAATAGAACATCTCACGGATGACGTGATGAAAGAGATTGCAGCTGGTACAAACAAAGAGGTCCATGCACTGGGTCAAGACCTAGAACTGGACAGCAGTGAAGTAGACAAATGTATAAACGAGCATCCACACAACACAGAAGATCAGAAGTTTGCATTATTTATTGCATGGAGAGAGTCTGCCCATGTTGTAAAGTACGGCGTTAAAGCTCTAGAACATTTGAAAGAAGCCACTGTTTAGATTAATGAAGGATACTGTCCAGCGAATCTTATACTATATGTTCTGACATTGTTATATTCTAGATAAATACGTTTTATAGTTGTGGTTATTTTCCCATGTTCATGAACATCTGTTATGGTTTGATTTCACCGAATTTAGATATTTTGAAGAAGATGAAACTTAGAGAGAATTACTTTGCTTGGAAACTTTGAAATCTATAGACTACGTGCCTCGTTTCATAGACATAGAATATAGTGTTTTATTCTGTAGTGGTGTCTGATGTGATTTAAGTGTTTGTTCTTCCGAACTGTTAATAAAATAGGAGTCTAGAAGAATAGTGGCCTGTCAAGAGTTTCGTGCGTGGTCACGAATCAGGACGAAAATATGATATGTTGTAAGCGTTATCAAATATCCAGAGACTTTAAAGCTATTTCTGATTAATATCATTACTGTTTAAGTTATTATTTTACTTCTTTTTCTCCTCTTTTGGCCTCTTTGTACTAACTGTTTCTTATTCAAAATGTAGGCGAGTTTCGGGTTTCAGTGAATGTTCTGTGATTTGTTTATTTTCATTGATATATTTTAAGGTTTATATTAAAGGTTGTATATTAGCTGAAATATAAAGAAAACATAATATTATATGTTTCTGCGTTTTCACGGAAATGTCTTTTGTTGTTTGTGTACTAACAATACATCTCTCTGCATAACAGAACTTAAGCGTTAGGGTAGATGGACGTGGCTCATTATTACTTATTCATAATTTGTTCCCTGGTAATACAAAAATTCTAATAATTTCACAAACAATATTTAAACTGAATGTTTTTATACGAGAGCCTGTGACATTCTTTGGCTGTCAAGCACACTATGGCGGTTTAGATGCACAATAAGCGAATTAATCCCCACTCCGGGAAACTAACTTACCCGTTGTTTGGTTTGAGAAGAGATGATCACGTATCCGAAAGAGGCTGTTGACACATTGGATCTGACAGATGAAACTGTAGACTCAGTGTGCACTACATTCACTGTCGACATTTTTGACAGCGTGTATTATTTAGCCATTAGGTTGTCTGTTTAAACAGCATTTAATTATCACAAATAATTAACATGGAGCTGCTTAATCCATCAGATGTCAAAAAGGTTAATCACACAGTCGCATCCTTTTTCGCACATTTTCTATCTCTTCCTCGTTGTAAATGTTAAGAATAGGAAACTGCATTACTTAAGCTGTACAGGTGAATATCCAATAATTTGCAAAACGTTATATCTAACAATGTTTTTTTAAATATTTTTTAAGATTAATAATAAAGTAGCAGTATAATATTCAAATGATGTTGTTTACAGTTTTCGATTATCGGAGTGCTACCGTTTTGTCTTTAGTTACACCTGCGGTACTCAACTCATATCGCTCTACTACTTTTTTTAATGAATCATACCTTATATGTCTATATTTAGTATTGGCGTGTTTGTAGGAGTAAGGGAGACAAATTACATTAATATGTCAACCAGGCATGACTGAATAGCGTTTTTGAAATTGCCATTCAAGAGAAAACTGGAAGTATTTCGGGCGAACTACGGAATTATGTTGCATGATAGGACAACTATGAAGGCATTTTGCACCAAAATCATGTTCTTCGCGGCAGTATTTAAATGAATTTGAGATTATCTAGAGATTTAATATATAACTACAGCAAATGTTAAGTGCTGTGTGTGGCGGCTGTTTAACGTTTCCTCGTACTTCACTTAGTGTAGTTATAAATTTCAATCGACAGTAATATGCTTATTTCAAGCCATATAGAATGTCAATAATTTGTGACTGCCTATAGGCAGAATTGAACTATTATTTTACGGAGACACGTGTAAAAATGGTCTGTACAGTGACTGCCTCTTGCTTGGTAGGCTAGGCGCTGCCGACGTATTTGTATGGCTTTTGAGTTATCAATACAAATTTATGCAAAATCGTCTCTAGTGCATAACCGCTTCGTACCTAAGAGTAAGAACACGCTGTAATTGTCATAAGTCAGGCAGTGAGATTTCGTAGGAAAAAAGGTGTGTAAATTATCTACCAAAACACTTTCATATTTAAGTCATAAAAATCAATTTATTTATGAGTTTATAAAATCACAGTTATTTGTTTTATCTTTTTTGTTACATAAGGACATTTTTCGAACTTTCAGGACAGCTCTTGTATTTAGAACAAATTACTTTTTATAGAAACACATCTAACATCTTATGTTTATTTCATACTCAATATAGGAACGAATGAAACGATAGATTGATATTCGGGGTAAACACACATATAAATATATAACTTATAATAGAGTTGCATAGTGACACGAGTCATTTGGAACAGTGTCTAATGCAGACTAGTTTATACGTATAATTCTTTTTATCACTCATTGCCTATAAATGTAACAATAAGATTACAAAGTTCATCTATGTTCCTTATGTACCTTGAACATATCGCAGAAAACATATGTTCACTCATAATAAGACTTATTCGGATCAGAGTACACTAACTAAAAGCTGCTTCCAGGTTGGTTAAAACGTTAGGGGTAACCCGTAAGACTAGATAGAAACATTAGCTGTTTGGCCATTATAGCTAAAGAAAAAAATGTTGGTCATTCTGTGGTGGTATTGGCATTATACGGTGCCTCTAGGTTAGTTTTCTTGATTACTCTAAGATCTTAAGGGCATGACCCAAAATTAAATTCACAGCTTGATGAAAGGTTATAATGGAAGTTTATGGGATTTTGAACTGGTGGTCTGTTACCAGTAACATAAAATTGCTCACAAAAGCTAAAAGCTTATTTCCATTAGGAGTCCTTGCGTGTTTATACTTATGTATACGCATAAAAAAAATTAACGTCCGTTCGATTTTATTCATCTGTGCTAAACCAGAAGACCACTGTTTTCAAAGGCATCGTTATTTGATACTAGCGTTACTGTATGATATGGTGGCTGATTTATGCCATTTCGTTTTTTCGTTATTTCGCCGCGAAATAACGCCAAGCGAAAAGACGAAATAACGAAAAAACGCCACGCGAAAAGACGAAATAACGAAAAAACGCCACGCGAAAAGACGAAATAACGAAAGAACGCCACGCGAAATAACGAAAAAACGCTAGTCTTGCGCGAAATAACGAAAAGTCGCCGTGCAATAAAACGCCAATTTAACTGTACAAAATAGCGTTCTTTCTAGCTTCGCATGGCGTTTTTTCGTTATTTCGCTTGGCGTCTTTTCGTTATTTCGCTTGGCGTCTTTTCGCTCGGCGTTATTTCGTTATTTCGCCTGGCGTTTTTTCGTTGTTTCGCGTGGCGTTTTTTCGTTATTTCGTTTTTTCGCGTGGCGTTTTTTCGTTATTTCGTCTTTTCGCGTGGCGTCTTTTCGTTATTTCGCTTGGCGTTTTTTCGTTATTTCGTATTTTCGCGTGGCGTTTTTTCGTTATTTCGTCTTTTCGCGTGGCGTTTTTTCGTTATTTCGTCTTTTCGCGTGGCGTCTTTTCGTTATTTCGCGTGGCGTTTTTTCGTTATTTCGCTTGGCGTTTTTTCGTTATTTCGTCTTTTCGCGTGGCGTTTTTTCGTTATTTCGTCTTTTCGCGTGGCGTCTTTTCGTTATTTCGCGTGGCGTTTTTTCGTTATTTCGCATTTTCGCGTGGCGTGTTTTCGTTATTTCGTCTTTTCGCGTGGCGTTTTTTCGTTATTTCGTCTTTTCGCGTGGCGTTTTTTCGTTATTTCGCTTGGCGTTTTTTCGTTATTTCGTATTTTCGCGTGGCGTTTTTTCGTTATTTCGTCTTTTCGCGTGGCGTTTTTTCGTTATTTCGTCTTTTCGCTTGGCGTTATTTCGCTCGGCGTTTTTTCGTTATTTCGCGTGGCGTTATTTCGCTTGGCGTCTTTTCGTTATTTCGCTTGGCGTCTCTTCGCTCGGAATGCATGTTTCTGGCAATGACTCAAAGTGCACTGCACAAGAACCGTAACTCTACCTTCTTTCGTTTTTTAATTATTGCCCTTTGATTTATTTTACAGAGCATTTCTTGTGCGGAGCGTAACTGTCACCATAGGTTCAAATGACTCCAAACTTGGTATGCATGTTCCTTGCAATGACTCGAAGTGCACTGCACAAGAACCGTAACTCTACCTTCTTCCGTTTTTGAATTAATTTTCTTTGATTTTATAGAGCATTTCTTGTTAGGAGCGTAACAATGTCACAATATGTTCAAATGACTCCAAACTTGGTATTCATTTTTCGTAAAAGCAGTGTTAGGTATGCTTTGCGACAATATTGCTCATATTTTGTCCCATTAATGTCGTTAAATTATTCCCCTATGATTGACTTTATAGAGCATTTCTTGTCATTCTTTTAAATTATTCCCTTGATTGATTTTAGTGCCTTTCTTGCCAAGGACTTAACTTGTTGTGCATGTTTCTTGCAATCAGACAATTAAAAGGTTATTTTATATGTGAATTTGTGCAAATACATTGCTAATAACTGTAGATCAATAAACTAACAAAAATTTCGTTAGGCGACACATCTAACTCGCGGAGCTGTAGTTTATTTTATTTGTTAATCAACTCAAACCATCAAATGTTTTTGTTGTTGGGATTGGGTAGGAATTCAGGCACCTATCCATCACACCCCACCTGTATTTCTTTTTTTGACTTTTATTTCTCAAAACTCGCACCAATCAAAACTTTTTGGTGGTGGTGGTTGGGAAAAAGTCATTGGTACTGCCTCTGCCCTTCCATTTCTATCCCCCGCCGCGTAGCGGGATGGGGTATAGGAATGGTCTTCGTTTGTCCGTCTGTCTGTCCTTCCCTCCTTCCGTCCGTGAATAGTTGTTTTTACCCATATGCCCAGCTTTACTGTTGCTACACTTTGCGCATGTCAACCGGAAGGCGAAAAGACGAAAAAACGCCAAGCGAAATAACGCCACGCGAAATAACGAAAAAACGCCAAGCGAAAAGACGCCAAGCGAAATAACGAAAAGACGCCACGCGAAAAGACGAAATAACGAAAAAACGCCACGCGAAAATACGAAAAAACGCCAAGCGAAATAACGAAAAGACGCCACGCGAAAAGACGAAATAACGAAAAAACGCCACGCGAAAATACGAAATAACGAAAAAACGCCAAGCGAAATAACGAAAAGACGCCACGCGAAAAGACGAAATAACGAAAAAACGCCACGCGAAAAGACGAAATAACGAAAAAACGCCACGCGAAACAACGAAATAACGCCAGGCGAAATAACGAAATAACGCCGAGCGAAAAGACGCCGAGCGAAATAACGAAAAGACGCCAAGCGAAATAACGAAAGAACGCCAGGCGAAACTAGAAAAAACGCTATTTTGTGCAGTTAAATTGGCGTTTTTTCGCACGGCGACTTTTCGTTATTTCGCGCAAAAATAGCGTTTTTTCGTTATTTCGCGTGGCGTTCTTTCGTTATTTCGTCTTTTCGCGTGGCGTTTTTTCGTTATTTCGTCTTTTCGCGTGGCGTTTTTTCGTTATTTCGTCTTTTCGCTTGGCGTTATTTCGCGGCGAAATAACGAAAAAACGAAATGGCATAAATCAGCCACCATA